>JAEUWJ010000405.1:0-160019 GCA_018524395.1 Podaxis carcinomalis
CGTGGCGATAAACTGGGGCATACTGATGGTGCTCATTAAGCATTCCTTGAAGTGACTGGATTAGTTGGGGGTCCAGATCGGTGTTCTGCTGAATTCGCGACTCAAGGGCAGCTCTTGGCTCGTAAACATATAGTTGGGCATATTGGGGCAGTTCACCAGTTGCAGGCTTGAGTGAACCAGAATAATGATGGAGCTCCCCACTTATGCGAAACACAGGAGGCCCTCGCCCGCGGTTTACAGAATGATCTTCTTGGACACCGAGTGATGTAAAGGCAAATGCTCGATTATACTTCCAAATATCGTCGCGAAATTTCTGTGATTGAGCATTGTTTGATGTTAAGAGCGAGTAAAGAGGTTCAGGAGGAACTATTGGTTGAGGAAGTGTAATTTTGCCATCTAAACAACACATTCCAAAGCGAGGCGAGGAGGTAGAGCTAGCAGATAACTTTTCATCAAGCCAATGTAGTGCTCCACAGTGGCGGCAGGGAACATTCATAGGGCCAAGGTCATGATGATGTTGAGGATCACGATAGGGTTGCCAGCCAGCTTCAAATAAAGTTCTTCCCTGGCGCATGTGTCGCTGTGGAGGATCAGGAGGTCCTATATAAGAAGAGGTCAAAACATGACTTTTTGGTTGACTTGAAAACGTACTCCCTAAGTTTTGCTGCTCAGAAACACGATGATTTGGAGCAAGCTGGCGAAGTGCTAGTTAAATATGGTCAGAAACATGAAAATCTGGAAAGCCTAGAATAAAACAAACACCTGCTGTTCTGAACTGGAGTAATTGGGCGAGTTGGTGAATGAAAACAGCCTAATGGCTGGTGAAGAGGCCTGGATGGGGCAAGAGGCTGATTTGAAGGTAGAGGTGTAGATGGGGCAAGAGGGCGATAGGTTGGAGGTGCGAATGGGGCAAGAGGGCGATAGGCTGGAGATGTGGAGGGGGCCGTAGAGCGATAAGCTGGAGGTGTAGAGGGGGCAAGAGGGCGATAGGCTGGAGGTGTAGAGGAGGCAAGAGGGCGTTTAGCTGGAGGTGTAGAGGAGGCAGGAGAGCGATTGGCTAGAGGTGTATATGGGGCAAGAGAGCGATAAGTTGGTACCAAAGGTTGAAGCGAATGGGATAAAGAAGTAGAAAGTGTTTGGGGAGCATTAAGGTGATTATTAGGTGTGGACCGAGTAACTTGGGACTGGGAGGTAGATGGAAAGGGAGCCAAATGGTGTGGAACTGGTGGTAATGAAAGATTAGATGGTGGTTGAGTAGTTGGTGCTGGTAAGGCTGGGGCTAGAAGGCGATGACTTGGCCTTGATACCGAAGATGTACTAAGCATCCGAGAAGTTAAGTCACTATTTGAGGAGGATAAAGCTGGCTGCAGCATAGAAGGATGTGAAACTATAGAGTGATGGGGAGGCGACAGTAGTGCATGAGATTGGGGAAAAGAAGGTGGAGGAGTAGGATATGATATCGGAGCTGTTGACCAAGTATTTGAGATTGGATGGGGATATTGGTCAGGGGTTGGAAATGGTGCAAGAGGGTGATAATTTGGATTTGGGATTGCAGCAGGTCGGTGCATAGAAGATGAAGGGCTAGGAAATAGCAGGGAAGTTGGCTGGCTATTGAAGAGGTGCTGGGTAGACTGGGATATAGGGGAAACTGGGGCTAGAGTCTGTCGGGCTGGAGTGCCCAGCTGAAAGACTGAAGATGAAACGATACCAGAGCTCTGCTGGTAAACATGCCTTGTATTTGCTTGATTATGTATCCTTCGTCTCTCCTTCAAAAATAACCAATAAATAAATAGTTCAACAACCTTACATATGTGATAGAAAGGAAATCTTACATGGTTGGCACCTGATAGTGGAAGGGCAGGCTGGTTTTCCTGGCCGAGAGCTGGCATATGGAGCGGTCGCTGGAAATTTTGAGTTGCATTCCAGGCTGGACATTCGGAAGTTGCAGGAGGTGATGGAGGCTGCTGCACTCTACACAATGTGAGGCGGCGCTGGAGGGGGCTTTGACCATCTTGTTCGATTCGGATTTGCCGCAGTGCCTGCTGCCTCTGAGCCTGATATCGCTGGGATGCATTAGGAGCATTGTCCATCCTGTGGATAATGATATATTTATGTCCACAAACATGCTTGGGGGGCAATAAAACCACTTACTGTGGCTGAAATTCTTGTGACAGTGCACTTGACTTGTCGCAAAGCCTGACTGCAAAGCCTGAGCAGCAGAAAATCACAAAGTTTGAGCAATAGAAAAGCGAGAGAGCAGGCTGGCCGATTTCACATCTGACGATCTGATGAATGCAGTGTTCGGATTGGATAGCCAGCAAGTTTGAGATCCATTTGAGATCCAAGCAGTATGATATTGAGATTCAGATCGGAAAGCCAGAGCTGAGGAGGAGCTGTTGTACCAAACTTGTGAAATAATCAAATAACCCACAGGAGGAGCCGTTGCCATGCATTTTTTGTTTAGCATCATGGGGGGCTTTTTTTTTGGAGTGCTAAATGATGGAGCACTAAAGGTAACCCTGGGCGGAGGTGTAATGTCACCAAAACCCCTGGAATGGACAGCAGTAAGAGCCGAAAAGTTGCCACATATTCATTTGCTCGCCGCTCGCTCGCTCACTTGCAGCACATTGTTCTGACATAGGCCACCTGAAGATCAAGAACGAAGAAGCCAAGGTTCCGAGAAAAGTTCTGGCCAGCCCACATGCACACTTCAGAGACATTTTGCGCAGTGGTCATTATTACAACATTTTCTCTCTCTATTGTGTAAGCCCCCAATGCAATAAACCCGCAATGCACTAAACAATTGCGAGACACCCACACCCCACTTTCAAACAGCCAATCGGGAGGCAAGAAAATGCCCACCAACCAATCACATCGCAAGCATTCAGCCAATCACACTGCAGGAAAGTCAGGAAACTGGCCAATGAGACGCGACCTCCCCGACCAATGAGAAGTGCGTGAGAACCATCCTCGTTTAATGAGATAGATACTCAGCATCTTTCCCTTGAAGCAAAATGAAACGGTCGAATTGCGACGAAGTCAATCCTGTCAAGAAACAGCGCAAAAAGCTTGCGAGCGACGTGTTCGGTGACGATCCCCTGAACAATTGCTTCTGCAATGTCGACAGCCTCACCAGTGCTATTGGGTACTTCACCGGCTCAATTGATATGCTATAGTTGCACATTCCCAACAAATCTATGTTTAACTTAGTTGCGGGGTGCTGCGGTCTGTCTTATTACAATGGTAGTATGTACATAAAAGAGGCAAGAATAAAAGGAGATAGTGATTATGAGGCGGAAGCTGGCACACTAGCGGTAACGGGTGCGGGAAGTGATGATGATGATCCAGTAGCTGTGGTCTTCGATTTACTGCGACCCCATTTCACGGAGGCAAGTTCGCCATCAATTTCAAGGCCGTTTGCCCAAGCTTGGGCGGCGTGCTCTGCGGAGGCGCGGTCTTTAAAGTTCACGAAAGCACACCTAAAAGGAATGTCAATGAAGTTGAAAGGGCGTATGAAGATAATGCAACTGACCTGGTTTTGGCAACATGGACAATGGACTTGAGTTGTGTAGGTTGAAGGGCGGGGAGGGATTGAAGGACACGTGTTCGAATGCTTTGTTCGGTTGAGGAGGAGGGTAGTGAGGAAAGG
Source organism: Podaxis carcinomalis (assembly GCA_018524395.1). Lineage (NCBI taxonomy): Eukaryota > Fungi > Basidiomycota > Agaricomycetes > Agaricales > Agaricaceae > Podaxis > Podaxis carcinomalis. Next base: position 3,650 of record JAEUWJ010000405.1, read on the forward strand.
AAAAGTGACGTCTACACAGATGGTTAGCGAGATTTCGAACACATAGAAAAGGGGCTCTCACAATAGTAACATCCTCGGGGGGTTTCAATCCCTGCGCCTCTGCATGCGCACCCATAATCTTCTTCGCCACAGGGTCATTCCGTCCATGGTATCTATCCTGAATATTCTGATGCGCCAATTCGTTGTCCGCGGGCTTCTCATGCCGATAGGGGCACTCTGTCCCGCGGTTGCACTCCCCCTTCACAAAGAAAGAGCATACGTGTGGCCGATTCCGCTTATAATAAGGGTCCGTTCTCGCAAGCTGCTTCAACATCTCCCTCCCAACCGCCGCAGACCTATTCACATCCAACCCAGACTTAACCCCACCATCACTTCCATCCTGCATCTTCGCCTCCATATTCTGCGCATAGTACTCACGGTTGATGTCGGATGTAGGTGCTTCGTTTTTGTAGCCCAGAGCAGTGTCACGGACTTGAGTGGGAAGACCGTATTCGAGATCGAGGAGACAAGTTTGGCAGACGTTTTTGATTTTGGCGCAGGTTTGGCAGATGACGGTTGTTTTGAATCTGGCGCCTTGGCCGGGGTTCCAGCGGAACACGGTGAAGGGACGTGCGCAGGTGCCACATGAACGACCATATTCTTGTTTGGACTGGGAGGAGCAGTGGGTTAGGGCTTGGGCGAGAGAGGAGAATCGAATGTGCGTACCATACGAATGAAGGGGTTAGGACCGAGACCTGCAAGAAGTGGGTTAGTTTCCATCAATTCGGGGAAAATGAGATGACATACATGTTTCACAGAGGATGGGAAAGTCGCTCTGTTCCCAGCCGGCCTTGTTAATATCAGCTTTCGGCATGTCTCTTGGTGTTCTGGGTGAGTGGAAAGCAAGTAGTGCCAAGCGCCAACCGAATGCGCTTACAAATGTAGATAAATAACACGCACAGCCACCCAGACCAAAGATCTCTACTCTCAACGATAACTTGGCAAACATGCCATCCCAAACTGGCGGCGGTTCCCTCCTCATTGCATGGCAGCTAGCCGGAAAGAACGTCCTCGTTATCGGAGGGGGTGAAATTGCTTCTCAGAGAGTCGACTCTATCCTCGTCACCGACGCCCATATAACTGTTCTCTCACCATTGGCTGGTCTCCATCCCCGCACACAGAATTTCATTGCAGACCATCCTACACGTATCACCTACCTCGACAAATCATACAACAACAATCCGGAGGAGCTAGAACTGACGAAATATGATATGATTCTCACTGCACTCGATGATGTCGAGCTTTCGCGGTCGATATGTCAGTATTGCCGCAACCACCGTATACCAGTCAACGCAGCCGACATCCCAGATCTATGTGATTTTTATTTTGGATCACAGATTCGTGACGGGCCTTTGCAGATTATGGTATCGACAAATGGGAATGGTCCACGGTTGGCGAATCTGGTGAAAAACAGAATCGTAGGAGCGTTATCGGGGAATGAAGGTGCTGCGATTGAGAAAGTTGGAGCGCTGAGGGTTAAGTTGAAGGAGCGTGCACCCGGTGTCGGTGGTACAGTTGGGAAGAGACGGATGGCGTGGATGACAAAGTTATGTGATGAGTGGGAGATGGATGAACTTGGGAGGTTGGATGAAGAAACGATGCAGAAGCTGTTGGATGAAGGATGGGAAAAGGAACAGGTTCCATCACCACGGGCATTGGGTTTAAGAGTTGAGAAATCCAAGGAAACTTCTTCACTGTTTGGAAATCCCGTTCTTCCTGGTATTATTGGGTTTGCGACAGGGGTTACATGCGCTGTAGCATGTACATGGCTCCGAAGGAAGTGATACATTTTCAGCGCTTTGACAAACGGGAAATATGCCAAGAAAAAGCCAGCTGGGCCAGCGAAAATACAGGATGGAAGGAAGAGGGCAATGTGGACGTTCTACGCAAGCGTCCGGTTTGCATTGACATATCCCGTCCCGTAACATGAATACAATAACTGGGTGCACTCTGCATCCTTCGGATCCGCCGGCACTATCTTGAACGATGTTCCAAAGAAGCTCCGCACATCTCGCAAGAATTGGATCCTACCAAGGCATATTTAGGTGCAAGGACGAGGCAAAGGCCAAGAGTTCACTCACGTTTTTTCTGTAGGCTGACTCATCCTACACCGACTTACATCCTCACTTCCCAGTACCATCATGAGTAAGACGAGTGTCTGATGTCGTCTGTCCACACATCCACCCCTTTTGATCTCGGAAAGGAGAGCGCGCGTTGCTTTAAGCCCAATGTCTTCGGGCGCAACCCCTGGTTGTGAAATTGCTTCGGAACAATGGATCGCACCCGTGGTTGATTCCGCTAGAAGACTCAGGGCGTATCCCGGGGATCTAGAAGGACGCTATTCATGAATACAATGGCAAGGATGCTTTAACGAAGAACCTACTTTCCACTTTCCTCGCCTTTGTAAACATCAGAATAAAGATATATGTCAGGAATATATCGGTTCAGTATCGACCGTGCAGCTTCAATCATGCGATTCGAAAATTGGGGGTTGACACGGACGGCATGTCTATGGAAGTACATACGTCAGTAAAAGAGCGAAAGAAATCCGGATAACCTACGAGATGCCTCGTATTCGCTTAATCTTTCCAGGTTCTACAAAATTCAAAGTTTTCACTTGCTTCACAATTGGGCACAAAAACTGAACCTCGCCGCCCCCTCCTGGTGGTGCGCCGCGTTTCTTTATTCGCAGTTCCAACCCGTCGGACAGGCCGAATAGCTGGAGGTGGGGAAGCGTCACTGTTCGCAGGAGGTCAACCTATGTCAAACGATATACTTGAACAACTGGGTGTCAAGAACATGAAAGGAGCGTACGGAGAGGTCATTTTCGTCAGTCGTGATGCCCGTTAACGTGAGATTCAAGGGCTTTTTGGAAAAGGGTGCTAGCATGATGATAGGTTCCAGGAAGTATCCAATCGAGCGAGACAGTGGACAATCGTGCACAACTGGGCCCCCAGATATGATTCCTGGTCTGAGCAGCAGGGCGGTACCTGTAAACAGCACTATTTAGATGGAAAGTGGAAAACAGGTATTTGAGTAGCAGACGCACCTGTCACCGAGATCTCAATAACAGTTCCATTCGTTACTCGTTCCAATAATCTCAGTAAGCTGATCTCATAATCTAAGCACCAATCAGGTCCAAGTCGAGGCGGAGGGTGAAGACCTCGATACCTCGAAGCCCAGGATTCTTGTCCTCTGGTCGAATTTTATCTATTTTGACATGTTTTCCGCTCAGTATGGAGAGGACGAGCCGTTGTCTAAGGAATTCGTGGCCACTGAACGTAAGGAGGGAGGACATGAAGGGGGTCTGATCAACCTCTCAGCACTCAGTTGAAACACATTTTCAGAAATCTTTAGGAGAATCGGACCGCTCGGACCGGATAATCGACGCAATGAGGCTTTCCCGATCAAGACCACCCAATTAGTCGCCCCTTCCTCTGGCTAAACCTACCTCACCACTTCAACTCCCAATCCTCCTCCACGAACCATACAATGACGACATTCGAAAACGGTTCAGCAACCCCGGACTGGCCTGGCCGCTACTTCCACATCGACCAAATTCTCGATAAACCAGGACCGCGTACGGACCCTGGGTTCGCTGCAGGCGCCGAGGCATGTTTCCACTGAGTTTCTTGGACCTTGAATGGTCGACATTCTGTATTGTATGGAAAGCTGACTGCATCTTTGATTGCTGCCTCTTGTCTGCCTCTTGTTGGCGGGTGGTGACCTTTACAGGTGAAGGCGTTTCTTCGTGATCAGGCAAAGATCTTGGTTATTGGCGCGGGAGGTCTGGGATGTGAGATCCTCGCCAATCTGGCATTGACAGGGTTTAAGGATATCCACGTTATCGACATGGATACGATTGATATAAGCAATTTGAATCGGCAGTTCCTCTTCAGGTCCGTGTTTATGTACTTCTCGGTCTGGTAGAGTCTAGCTCTGAGAACTTGGTAGACCGAAGGATGTAGGCAAATCCAAGGCCATTGTTGCAGCAGAGTTCATCATGAACCGCGTGCCTGGTGTCAGAGTTACTCCGTGAGTCCTTGTCTCCATGATGCCGACACGTATTGTTGATTGTGGTGCGTGTATGCAGTTACTTCGGAAGGATTCAAGATAAAGGAGATGACTACTACATGCAATTCAACCTCGTCATCTGTGGATTGGACTCTGTAGAAGCACGACGATGGATCAATGCGACTCTCGTCAACCTCGTCGATCCCGAAAACCCGGAGAGCTTGAAGCCTTTGATTGATGGTGGAACAGAAGGTCGGTCTACATACCGTTGATTTCCCATCAAGTTCGCTCAACCTTGGATTGTTACAGGTTTCAGAGGCCAAGCGCGTGTGATCCTTCCAACGATCACATCATGTTACGAATGCTCGTTAGACATGCTCAACAAGCAAACAGCGTTTCCTATCTGCACTATCGCGAATACCCCTCGTTTACCTGAACATTGTATAGAATGGGCCTCTGTTTTAGAATGGCCCCGCGTACACGGAGGTACGTCAGTATTATTCGAAGTTACACAGGCTCACTGACTTAAACTGGCGGCTCCAGATAAGAAAATGGATACAGATGACCCAGAACACATCTCTTGGTTGTACAGGGCTGCTGCAGCCAGAGCGAAAGAGTTCAATATCGAAGGTGTCACATGGTCTCTTACACAAGGCGTTGTGAAAAACATCATCCCAGCCATCGCATCCACCAATGCCATCATCGCGGGTATGCCTCTTCACATCCCAGAGTTAGAGCCTAAAAGTGCTTACAAGACAACCCCAGCTGCATGTTGCAACGAAGCATTCAAAATAGCCACCAGCTCTGCGGCATACCTCAATAATTACTTCATGCTCATTGGCACAGATGGCATATACTCATATACATTTGAGCATGAAAAGCGCGATGACTGCCCTGTGTGCGGCGGAGAATCCATGGATTTCCGTATTAGCCGTGAAATGACAGTCGAGCAGCTCATCGAGGCGTTAGTCGAAAAGCAAGATATGTTCGTTCTCCCGTCCCTTCTACTTGTTTGGAGCCTTTACTAATTCTTTGCATGATTCCTCCTAGTCAAATCAAGAGACCATCCCTTTCGACACCTACGAAACAGATCTACTTACAAGCACCGCCACAGTTGGAAGAAGCAACCCGCCCGAATCTGGAGAAGAAGGTATCGGAGTTGATTCCAGAGGGTGGAGAGATGACTGTTACGGCCAGTACCCTTCCATTCAGTCTGTCTTTGAACATCATTTACACTTAAGGCACTCTTCGTCATTATCCATTGTCTCCATTGCTCACTGTTTCGTCTCATCACATTGCCAATCTGCTGTCGTATTTCACCGCACACCATTCTTTTACAGCTATCCACGACCATTCATGTACATCTAATACACGCCGCGTTTACCGATAAATGATCACAACCCTCCCTTCCTCACTCCCAATTTCACCACCTCCAATCAATTCCAACCACTTCTCAAGTAATGGCCAACCAACCTCAAACTTCGTGCACAATTCGTCCGTGTGATGTTCCCCATCAAGTAGCGGAATCAACTGTGGTGGATACTCAAGCCCACCTCCGAGTCCTTGACCTTGAATGTATCCATGCCCATGCCCAATACCATACCCGGTCCCATGGTTAGATCCAGGCCCGAATTGAGCAGGACCTATCTGCGTCGCCGAAGGCGAACGCGAAATCCTTGGTCTTGAAGGTGTTGCTAATGTCGATTTTGGGACCACAGGGGATGCCGGAGGAGCGGCTCCAGATGACCTTCTTTCCGGACGTTTTGCACCTCCATTTGCAGCACTAACGTTACTGCCCATACCAGTTAGCGCGGCTACTGTCGTGGTGATCAGGCCTCTGGAAGGAGATCCTTGTGGTAATGGTGCGGGAGGGAGGCCAGAGACTAGTGTAGCACCGGGACCGATACCAATAGCTGCTCCAGGGCCGGCAGTAGACCCAGATGCACCATGCGCGTGCCCATGTCCATGTCCGTATCCGTGGAGGTTTTTTGTAGTCAATGTTGGAGTAGGTAGGTTTCCCATCGTATGCGAGGGCGTTACAGAGCCATTCGCATTCGAATTCCCTCCACCATTACCCCGAGCATGTGTATCATACGCTGGTGGGGTCAGAGATGACGATGTTTCTTGCGGATGCTCACTCCAATGCTGAAAAGGTATCCAGGAATTTCTGGGAGAGGCATATGCGCCAGATTGCTGTGCGGCTGCTGCTGCCGCAGTTTTGTCACGATTACGGAGTTGTTCCAGAATTTTTTCTGCGGCGCTAGCTCTACGCGCGCGATGCGCAGAGGAGATCGATGTCGTAGTCTGTGGAGGGATCATTGTGGAGGAAGGGTGTGGATTGTCAACAGAGGGCGCGATAGCGGGTTGTTGGAACTGTTCGGGCGTTGGAAATGCTACAGACGACGCGCTAGCGGTTTTGGGTCTTGTCGTGCGGTAAATTTGGGTATTGGTTGTTGTCGGGTCTCCTGTGAGTGGTGGTTGGGATGTGAAAGGGAATCGGAGGGGAATGTTGCTGAGACTGTGTCCACGTTTGCGGGGAATTGTATTCGAGAGATCGAAGGAGGCGTTGATACTGGCTAAGGCGGCTGTTGCAGCTGATTTGCGTAATTCGTAGGGCTCTGGAGGTAGACAGACTGGCCATCGGTGTACACGACGCAGGAATCCTTTGATGACACCAAAACTGGTGAAACGGCGGATGTCGATTCCGAGTTCTTCAACTGCGTATTCTTCTTTCCATTCATAGACTGTCTTGCCAGGTCTGAGGCGTGAATACAAGTGAAGAAGTTTTGGCCAGTCAGGGATAGGATTTCCTTTGGAGAAAATGAAGTAAGAAGCTGGAGAGAATGGTAAATTAATCACATACCTGGCTTTGTTATATAGGGTCCACACTCTTCCTTGACGTGAATTTCATCAGCAAGCCATTGGATGCTTTTGCGAAGGGTATACATGTTGGAATACTGGAAAATATCGATGGTCATTATGACTTGGTAATACCTAGATCTCGTAAGTATTAAGGATTATCGCCTCCCTTGGATGACACTCACAGAAGATGTGAGATGGCCTGTCTTGTCAGAGTGATATCACAGTCGGCGAGATAAGCAATACGGCTGACATGGTTTGTGCCGTCGATATATTTGCAGACCTACGCAATTCAGCCACCGACTTGGAATAAAAGAGCGGACGTACCTTGGCCATGGTAAGATCCCAGTTATCTTCCACTCGCTTGGAAAGGTTAATAAGAGCAAGGGGAACCATCCAGTCCTGAACTGGGGGAGGGTTGGGATAGAAAGGAAAAATCTTGAGTTCTATCGAATTGAACTGGTCAATAGGAATCGAGGTTTCAGCATAAGAGTTCAGGTCTTCATAGAGCTGTTCCAGAATGGCATGGATGGGATATGATTTGGACGGCATGGAGAGGAAACGGGATTCTTCCTTCAACCGCACAATAAGCAGCGAAGACATATAAAGAATAGAATACAACTCACCTCGCATGCCGTCAAGACTCGACTGACTTTGCGCACGATTGGCTCGTAGCAGCTCAGGTCAGCGCTCCTGTCAAAGACAAAGCAGATATTATATCGAAAGAAATTGCGTTCATACTGCCTTCCTCTCAATGCGACGGGCAAACCAATAATGCGATGGTTTTGGGTGGAACAAACGACCAGACGACCACAAAGCGCACTGGGGGGTATGATGTATTTATGGATATCATCAAAGTTGAACAGCGCGCGCTGCGCCGAGCCCGACCGGACTTGAGGCGATGAGAGGTTCCGATAAGGTGGCCGGAGCTCTGCTGGTGAGATCATGGAGGTGCTTGAATTGCGGGAGGAGACATCATTGCTGTTGCTGCCGTGGCTGTTGTACAGAGTGGCGGGAGACTGATCGTTCGGGGATTGGAGGGCAGAGGATGGTGGTTCAGCAAACGGAGCAGGAGGAACAGATGGACTGTTTGTAAAAGCAGAGGAAAAGCCGCCCGAGGAGGAGATGAGGCCCTCTGGGACTTGGTAGACTATCTTTGGACCTTGTCTAACATCGAAGACGGCGTAGAAGACGGACTGGATGCGGGGAAGAAAGGAATCGCCGCCGTCTGGCATCCTGAAGGCCCAGTGCCAGAGAGGGGCCATGGTTGGGTGATCAGAGAGTGCAGGCCGTTGAACATATTCAATCCAACTCACAGGTCTGATGAAGAAGTGTATTTATAGCTATGCCCTTTTCCTCCTTCCATATATCACCCGCCCAGCTCAACCTTCCGGCCGTCCTCCGCTGTGGCCAGTCCTTCCGTTGGTCTGTCCTTCCACTCCAAACCAACGACCTTGCACGTCCTACCCACGAGTATCGCCTCTGCCTCAGAGACCGCGTCGTCTGTCTGCGTCAGTCACCAGACACCCTCTACTACCGCACTGCATACCCAGACCCGCAACCAACACCTCCCCAGCTAGCTCTGCGTGATGCAGAGACTCTTGCCTGGATACAGGACTACTTTCAACTGGACATTGACCTTGTAAAGCTCTACGACCAATGGGCTGCACGCGACAAAGTCTTTGCCAAATTTCGTGACCGCTTCTCCGGAATCCGCATCCTCAGACAGGATCCTTGGGAGAACGTTGTCTCGTGCGCGCACACACAGTTACTATCACGCTAGCCTCCGTTCACGACCTTATAGGTTCATATGTTCATCAAACAATAATATCTCCCGCATAACAAAGATGGTCCACAGCCTTTGCAACCAATTCTCGCCCGCACTTTTATCACTCCCCGACCCAAATAATCCAGACCAACTGCTCACTTACCACCCCTTTCCACCACCCTCCGTATTATCACAACCAGATGTCTCTTCTACTCTCCGGCAATTAGGATTCGGATACCGGGCAGAGTTCATTCAAAAGACTGCAAAATTCCTTGTCGACTCACATGGCTCCGATACCCTGCCAGATGACCCGAGCGAGGCGTCAGAGCGGTGGCTACGGGGCCTCCGTAATTCAGGTACTGCTGAAGCGAGAGAGGAACTACTCAAGTTGACTGGAGTAGGGAGGAAGGTTGCCGATTGTATTCTTCTGATGAGCTTGGACAAGGTCTGTGAGATGTTTTATGTTTTCTAAAATTTCTTAGCATTAGTACCTGCTGCAGAAAGAAGTTGTCCCAGTGGATACTCACGTACACCAGATCGCTGTCAAGTACTACGGCATGAAAGGCTCGACTTCTGGCAAGACCAACATGACTCCAAAGCTCTACGACGAAGTCAACACCAAACTCTTCTCGGTATGGGGAGAGTACGCAGGTTGGGCTCACTCTGTGAGTTCTATTGTAATCTCCATTTGAAAACCCCGTTGTGACGCCTGAGACAGGTCATGTTCACCGCCGACCTCAAGTCCTTCGCCGACTACAATGTCACACCATCCCCAAGTCCGCAAAAGAAGTCCTCGACCCCTAAACGAAAGCGCCAAGAGGAATTGAAGCAAGAAGGAATTGGCTGTCTACCAACACCTCCACTGACTCCTGGACCCACAACGTTGTCGAAAGTTGTTATAGAAGCCGCTGCCGTTCTGACCAAGCAAAGCGGCTTGGAAGCTGAGACAGAGAATCTGACGCTAGTTGACCGTGTCAAGAGGAGACGGACTGGGAAACGGATCTGATCAGCAGAGTCTGCTAAGCGGCTAACTTGCGTCATGTACCTCTTAGACCTATAATAGTAGAAAAACATATCTAGACATATGCTAAACCTCTTCGGTCCTTGGATACCTGTGTTTCCAGGCACTTTCACGGAACGTATGTTTTCTGTCAGTTTTCTATCAACAACACCCATAAGAAGTTTAGGCTGCATGTATGTATTTGTTTCACAGGCAGCTAACCATGTTAAGCAAAGATCTTGCCAAGATAACCTCGCATTTGCCTTCCAAAGTGATAAATATGGATATACATACAAACAATAAAGATTGCATGATCAACGGAGGAGGGGAGACAGACCAAATATACAGCTCATGGATAGCTTTTTGGTACCCTACGCCAACAAACCACCAGTGGCCATAGCAGCCAGCCAAAGCGCTGCAGGAGAAAGCTGGCCCTCATTATGTACAAGGGCACGCCCAAAGTTCACGAGGCCGGGACCAGCTATGGGCCAACATCAACAACTCTCCTTGACCTTAAGAGTAGCGCGGTTAAGTAGCGCGGTTAAGTACTCACGACAAATACCACAAAGGCCCCAGCCAACACCAAAGATCATCGCACCCGTAACAAGTCTCCAATCAATTTCACCTTCCTTGGGAATAGCCCATTTTCCACCGAGCCGCGGAATTTCCTTTCCACGAGCACAGTGGAACAAGAGCATCGTGAGCGGCATAGTTCCCGCAGCGAGGAACGCGAGAGAGGGGTCAAACGCCCTGTGGAATGGCAGGAGCAGGAAGCGAATCGTACGATCGGGATTTGTGAGACCGGAAAGTTGTAGTCCAAGAGCGAATTGCGCCGAGGTGCTGAGGAAGGCCAGATGGCGGAGGACTTGACGGGGTGGAGGTTCTACTAAACTCTCCTTGAGTGGCGTCTCGGCATTTGCTTTTGGCCAAGTGAGCTGTCGAGAACACCCGGAGGGAGCCTGTATGAAAAAGAGAAAGTGGTGGTACGTACATCAATACATTTCATTCGAAAATGTAGATGAACTCATTACTCACAAAGAGATAAATTAAAACGGAAACGGCAAGAGGCACTATCTGTGCAACGAGGAGTTTCCGTGCTGGGCTCCCGAACGACCAGTCAAGTGACGCAGTAGGACCCAAATTTCCATGGGTTATATACGCTGTAATGACACCAGTGGCAAAAAATGCAGCCGTCGCCACTATAGATCTAATTCAGAATCCGGTTAGCAAGGAATCCCGGAGCATGACAGTAAGACGCAATACTCACCTCATGGAAAACCGCGCGACGCCGCAGACCATATGCCTACGGAATAATTAAACAACGTTGCACGCTGTTCCACGAGGTTTACCTACCCAGAGGTGCAGCCATTGGACAACTGAAGAAAAAAATAATTGGGACGAGAGGACAACTGCACAAGCACGAGACATACCTTGGTCCCAAGACCAACCAACAACCCGGAAGTAGCAAGGCGTAAAAGTGAAAGACCTCTCAGCTGTGGTCCACTACCTTCAATGAGGCCAACGGCTGCGCCACCAGCGATGAAACCCACGGCAGCTACCAGAGCCTCTGACGAGCCGCGTATAGCACAGTGAATGAACCCGGAAATTCCGAGGACATTGCCATTGAGAAGCACGAGGGCATGGACGGAAACAGGGAGGCTAATGCCACCCAGAAAAGAGTTGAGGGGAGCAGGAGCAGCCATGAGAGGAGGGATAGTCGAATTCAAGTTTTTGTCATTTTAGATGTCAGGCCTAATGGATACTGCCCGATCGAATCTCGGTGATCGACAAAGGGTCACACAGGATGCGCCACCTACACTCACTCCATACGCGATTCTGTTTTATTTTCAGCACCCTCTACCGCATTATCCACTTCAATTTCGTCTTTCGCCACCTGCACCTGCGCCGCCACCTCACTCTTAATGATTCCCGGCGCGTTACATTCCTCCAGATACCTACCAACCATTCCCCGCCACATCGTGTGTCCCATGACCTCTGCGCAATACAAGTTCTCCACGCCCTGCACCTCGACTGGACCTAGCCCAGCCACTCGCCAACTTGCATCAGCTGCCCGGGACAGGACAGCCAGGACATAGTCATCACTTGCATATCCGTTCACGAGTCTCCCTGCGACTACTCTGCGGACCTTGGCCCAGACCTGGGGGTCAGCAGTCGTTGGAGCGCCAAACAGAAATACGTCTTGAACAAGACCGAACGACTCGGAAACACTTAGCTTGGCGAGATAGTGCAGCGCTTCGAAAATGACCAGAGACCCGAGTGAGTACCCGACCAGTGTAACTGGCCTGTTTCCAAATGCGCGTTTCGCTAGCAGATCGCCCAAGACTGCGCCAGTCTTGATAGCCAAAGCCCTGGCGTTCATCCATGGGTTGTCTATAGTTCGTTAATACCGAGGTTTTGCTTGGTTTGCCTCACTTACCCATTATCTGTCCTATCTTCAGGAGAGCTACCGGTGACAGCGCAGACATTAAACTCGCAAATACCGTCCGTCTGATGACCTGTGCCTTGACATACTTCATCGCATGCGACTTGAATAGCGTGTGCAGCGCGTCAGAGAGTTCCTTCAAGGCATTGATCTCCTGCGGCAAGGGTCAGCCACGACTTTCACTCCCCAAACAAGACATCGCACCCATTGCAACGCAAACGTATCGTCTCCTCTAAAAATAGTCCATGGTGCGCGCACGTCTGCCTCATCGGTCAACCACCCACTTACGCATAACCTGACCCCAAGCGTTTCCTCCCCTTTCTTTACCCTCACAGGCAATACTGCCAAATCTCTAACCTCGCGTGTATGTCTCCCAACCATTTCCGCGGTCGACTTTGCCCCATATACTCCAAATAAAGCACCACAAATCACAGATGACCCTGCTAACCCACTTATTAACAATCCAACAGCGGTACCTCCAACCCCCAACCATCCCAGTACAGACGTCACACCCGCCCCTACAAGCGGTGCAGCCAGTCCCCCTGTAACGCCTATCAAGACCCCTCCTGCAACTGCCCCCAAACTAGCGCCCGCCATCCTCATAATACGTCCACTGTCTGCATGTGACGATCGAACCTGCTCAGCATGCGCTTGCGCCTCCAAGACAACTCGTTCAGGATTTTTCAGTCCCTTCACGATCGCTTGTTCATCCACATCCACGTGTTCCCAAACCTGTGCGAAGAATGACCGTGTGTAGGCGGAGTAACCCTTAGCTGTCGTAACATGTAGAAACAGGATGGTGGTCAAGATCTTGTCGACAGCATCTTTTGGTGGTAACGGCGGCAATCCTATTGTTGAGGTGTCAGCATCTCGATTTACTGCTGGGCATGTTCCTGTTGTGACCGTAGGCACATAAGCTTCCCGAGACCCAATAGAAACATAATATCCTCACCACCATTGTCGTCTCCAGATTCCCGACAAACAACCCAAGCTTTTTCCAATAAGTCCCGTGCCCACCAATCCAACGCCTTGATAACTTGATCGCTCCTCTTCTCCTTCTCTTCGCCTGGTAGCTCTGATAATTCGCACTCTGTCAACGCATATACCTCGCACGCATTCCGAAATGCTGCAAGTCGACGGAAGAAGTACTCGAACACTATATCCTTTTCATCAATCAATCGTTCACTTGGTGGTGTAATTTTCTCTGGATCAGAGGCCATGATGAGAGTGAGCAGGATCGACGACTTAAGCTCGTAGACATTATATACCAGAAGTCGCACTACCTTAGCGGCACCACGGGTAGCCACCATGACTGACATCACGAAGATTCACTTTTAGCTCATTTGAAATTGAGTGCCCAGATCAAGGACTTGGGAGCGGAAATGTGACGTCGCCCATGATCGGGGGATACAAAAATGTACAGGTTCCCGAGCATCGATCCAAAAAGTCCACGAGAAAACGTATCTAGTAATTAACAACTAGTAGCAGAGTGCTAATGCATAAAGTCCAAAAGTGTCACTGGGAACAAGTATGTAAGCATGACGAGGGATTTTCCTAATTGCCCAAGAGGCCGATAGCTCCTCCGCCCATTTGCTACAGAGGTGTCATGTTAAAACTTCGATCCCAGACAAGCCCGATAATCACGGGACGTACCTGTATCGTGCTGCTATCGATCGGGCAAGGAAAGCTGAAAGTATTGGTGATAGGCCGGGTAATCGTGATAACCAGTATCCGAAGCCCCAGCTATACGATATGTATTAACATCAGTGCACACAAGGAGATACTGGCGAACCCACCGTAATCTTGTAGTTGATAGTGAGGTTTTGTCTGTTCACCCCACACTTCCTCACTAGGTCCCCTAGAACTTTGTTTCCAGGGTCATTGGAGGGTTTGTACTGGACGTCAAAGGGGAAGGTCCAGTTGGTTTGGGAATTTGACGGGAATACGACGTTATTGGATGTACCCCCGCCTATCGGCACGTTGTTGATGGGATAGAATAGCTTAAACTGGGCTGAGATGCAATCCGTAGATAGCATATGGAGATCGTACCTCCGCCTTGATCTGTTTGAAATTGACAGAGAAGTAGTTGGGATTGTTGACGCTGAAGGAGGGCGTGAGTTTACCGCGGGACGATGGGGGCAATGCGCTGCATACGTGATGTTCAGGGCAAGGTGGATGGTAAGTGAAGCGCCATCTCCATCGACCTGAGTAGTAATCTACCGACATAGTCTTAGTTTAGCAACGGCAGGATTTGAAGAGGATACGAGGCACACCTGACTACCGCCTTGTGAAACTGGTCTAACGTCGCCAACAATAATTCCGGGTGGTCTAACCCACTGCGTAGCGTGTTTTAGGGAATGACTTAGGGGCGAGGATAATAACGCACCAGGGCCAAGGCCAACACAATGCTCACAATCAAGAACAGTACTGTCATCACTGTGCAACAGCAGAATCGTCCAATGCAGCGTCCTCGCCCTCCCTAAAAATACCATGAAACATGTACGACAAAGCCAATTGCAACATAGGCTCACCTTTGTCCAAAGTGCGCCCTGGTGGTCATATCGGTACTGCCTCAAAGCGCTTGCGGTCCTACAGCACAAAGACCAATTAGGAGAACTTGGGGACGAAGAAGCTGTCGAGTTCTCTTACCTCTTCTTCGGTAGAATGTCAGCGAATCCAGCACCAGGTTGATAACTCTCTTTCCTGTGATGTAAGGTCTCCGGCTCGTCATGCTGTGACTTGTGGGTCGGTCTTCGTTGAGGAGGATACGTCGGTTCATCAGTGTAGCCTGACTCCTGATGATGCGTGCCGTAGCCGCCCTCGTACGTAGGATGCGATGGTTGGGTATACGGATTGTATCCAAAGTTGTCGTCTAAGTACTGGTTTTGCCCGTAGCCTGGGCCAGCGTGATTGCTGGGGTACCGGTTGGCACCCCCATAATAAGGATCGGCGTAAGGATCTCGGTAGGACATTGCAAACGGCCTCCTCAGACAATGAAATTCAACAGTATCGAGTTCAGGGAGTGCCGACTCTGCCTGGTCTGGTCTGGTTGGTGGGGATGGGTGTGGGAGGCTCAGGGTAACATGTACGATGGATGGTCGTGCGCAGCTCTTTG
Source organism: Podaxis carcinomalis (assembly GCA_018524395.1). Lineage (NCBI taxonomy): Eukaryota > Fungi > Basidiomycota > Agaricomycetes > Agaricales > Agaricaceae > Podaxis > Podaxis carcinomalis. The sequence continues at coordinate 18,888 of JAEUWJ010000405.1, forward strand.
GAGTTGGTTGTCGCCGCTGCACCGCATTCCATCAAGCCGGGCGGCTTTCTATTTTTGGAAATATCTCCGCTGGACAAAAGCACACAAGTAGATGCTACACTGTTTTATCATACAAAACAATTATCCATACCCTGCTCCAGGGGGCCCTCCCGAGGAGTTCGATCCCGTTAGATTTGGCTGCCAAGAACCCCTCATCCCTGAATGATTGTTTCCAGACGTCTTCGGGTAAAAGCGCTGTGGCCCATGAGACGTAGACAGCTGTTGTGGTCGCGTGAAAGTTTGCGAAGGTGCGAAACGGCCGCTGGAGGATGCTGGAGGACGGACGCCAAACGGAGGAACCGCAGGAGTGCCGAGCCTAGTTTGCGGGATTGGTGGAGGGCCCATGCTCCCTGAGTGAACCGTTTGCTGTGTAGTGGAAATGTGCCGTGGCGCACCGAGCGGTTGCCGAGCCCATTGAGGTTTGGCGTTGGCTCTTGACATGTCACCCAATGATTCTGGATTGGATTGGTTGGGTGTTACGGGCTTCGGTGCAGACTGTGTTTGCGAGGGCGAAAAACCGTGCGTGCGCGGGGTTGCGGGCGGAATGTATGCAAATTTTCTAGTACCGCTTTTGAGCATAAGGCTGAGATATTGATGGGTGCTTCACGTACCCAATCTGTCTTGACACTGGTCGAGCGTGTCCTTGAAGGCTTCCATGGTGGGATTGGGGTGCAGAAAGTTTTGCTGAGATCACATGTTGCGGGTTTTCTTTCGGGTGTGTGAGTTCGGGTGCATGTTGACCGGCAGGAAAAGTTAGACGAGTTGGGGTTGTGGTGGTGCCGGGCGGACTCGAGCTTAACCGTGGACGCCTTGAGGAATGTTCATACCTACGAAGTTCCATTGATCATTCATTCAACGTGTTATTCGTTGTGGCGTTACTGATGTGCGGAAACGCCCAGGGAACGCTTTCCGTTAGTGTTAATCTGCATTGATGGTTCGTAATTTTCTTCGGAGGGGAACCCCTGACATCCGAACTGTTGCTTCAACTGGTCATTCTCGTGTGTTAGCAGTTCATTTGTCCTAAAAGGCCGACTCTGAATATGCGTTGACGTGCGGTCTGAAAATAAGCAACCTCTTCAACTCAGAGTTTTCTGAGCGTAGCTTCTCTATAACCGTCCGTATCTGTTGATGCCTGGACCGGTAAAATCGGATTTGTCGAGCCATGACTTCTTGCTGGAACTCGAAGGACTTCAGGTGAAGATTCATGCACCTGATAGTGTTCCACACCTTTGCAGCGTAGGCAACCACGTCCAGGGCCGAAGGAATTGACCTAAACCACTCCGACATTGGGGCATCGAGCTGAATGCGATAGACCTGATCAGTGCGTGCCAGGGGGAGAGCGTCTGCATCTGGTAACCTCTTGTTGCAATGACACAAGTAAGATCCCAGTGGAACCGCATGATGCACAGCTTTGGTCAGGATCTGGAGTACACTCGCAAACAAGCCCGAACTTAAGCAGGAAAGGCACAGACTAAGGTGGTGGTTGCAGATGACATGGCCGCATTCGGTCAGCCAGAACGGTACAGATTTTCCAGGCTCGGAGTCATAAGGGAGATGACATTTGGCACAGCTCACGAATTCCCAGAAGTCGTTATCAATGTGGGACTCGGACGTCATGGAAGAAGAGACAGGTGTCGTGATAATTCCAGGGAGATCTGCCTTAAGTCTGATGAAGCACCCACGTGATATGCAATTAATGACCAGGAATAGCTATGGTGACAGTACGTACATACAACCCTTTAACTTGCTCCTCTTGAGTGCTCTTATTATTGCGACGCCCTCCCAAACCACCAGCATTCCATTTCTATTCAGTACATTTTCGAAGAAGGAACAGAAGAACTGTTCCCTTTTTAATTAAGTCTCCTCATATGCAACCAATCTCAACTCGGGGATGGACGTTCAATGAACTGCTTTCAAAGGGAGAACATTTTAAGCCGGTTCCACGCGTATCGTGCGCGAGCCAGGACTTGGACAAGAAAATCCACCAACACGAGGACCTTGGGATACCTTTGGTGATAGAAGGATGGCATCATACATCGCGTTGGCCCAAGAACATCTTCAACATGGATTTTTGCAGTCGGTACTTCCGGGAAGGAAATAAGAGTACGCTAATGATCGCCTCTTATACGTTCTCGCGCCTTATATCCCTGCCATAGAAATCAGCGTTCGAAATGTGCATACACGCCTCGACAGGACTATGACCTTCGATGATTTTGTCGAGAAAACACGTGCTGCACCAACGTTTGCTGAAGCTGATGGTAATCGCTGTCATTTATTTCCTTTTAAGAGTGTTAATTTGAACGTGCATCTTAGAAACCGAGCGTTGGTATGGAAAGGACGTGGAATGTCCTCAACAATGGGAAGACTGGCTGCGGAACGAGCGCGTTCTTCCAGATCAAGTAGTGCTTGAAGGAAGTAATGACCTCCTGGCGTATCGACCAAAGAAGGTATGTGTGGTGGTGGTCATTGCCCTGCCTTCGGCTCATAATGGAAAGGATGGGCGTCCAGATGTTGAAACATTAATGTGCTATTTTGGAATAGCCGACACCTACACACCGTGTCATAAGGATCAATGCGCGTCGTCTGGCCAGAATCTTATGTGCTACGCCGAGGAGGATAGTTCGTCGTTCTGGTTTATGACTAAAGGCTCTGACTGTGTCCAAGCCGCGTCGTATTTCCGTGCTCTGGGACACGAGCTAGACCACGAGACCCATGTCGCCTCTATGTCCGAACTGGCAAGTGCACCATTTGATATCTATGTCGTAGAACAAAAAGTTGGCGATCTGGTTCTGGTGCCCCCTCGGAGTTGCCACCAAGTCGTCAATTTTGGCAGGATGACTATCAAGGTGTCCTGGTCGCGAATGACCTTGAGTGGATTACGTACGGCTTTATACCACGAATTGCCCCTCTACCGGAGGTAAGTTTATCGTATCCATCTGGTAAACGTGACTCAAATGCTACAGAGTTTGTCGGCCAGAAATATATCAAGTCAAAAGCACTATATATCACACCCTCTGTCACTACACCCAAGAGTTGAAGGCTACGACTGCTCAACCATCCGATGCCACTCAAAAAGGTGTTTTAGTTAAACGTTTGGCGACCATTCTACGGCTCTACGACCATGTTCTTTTCGAGGAATTCTCACCATACGGGGAGTCTCCTGTTTCGGCAAGGGAGGGCTCTACGAGTCGCAGCAGAGGCGTTTCGCCGGAGTCGGAAACTCATTCAACGCAACTAGCGGAAGATTTTCACGCTTGCGACTTTTGCGGAGCCGATATATTCCAGAGTTACTTCCAGTGTGCAGGTGGCTCAACAAGTCGGGAAGGAGAAAAAGGATTCATCGTGTGCCCTGGATGTTATGTCGAAGGTCGCACGTGCCTTTGTCAAGTGATGGTGCAGAAGCAGCGTCAGGATTTTGATGTGCTCTTGGTCGCTCGCTGGGGGGCCCTTCAGGCTCTAAAGGATGCTGGAAGTTCACTGAAGTCTTTCAAGGGTTCTGAGTCGCTCCAAGAACAAAAGAGGTCTAAAGCAATTTCCTTCCGGCCTGCAGTTCGATCTGACACTTTACATGCAGCTACTTTGCTCAACCATCTGAACGTAGCGTCTTTCACGCAGCGATGTTGTTGTACAATATGAGGGTTAATCGGGTGCGTGTGACCAGCGTTCCTTGATGTCAGTGTCTCACATATTACTATAGCGACAAACTTCAAAGTCATGTCGGGTTGGAGGCGACTCACACCCAGTTCCTTCTGCTTGGGCGCTGGCTTGCAAAAAATGCCATTCGGCTAAGTGTTTCCCGCACCTTCTAGAAGGTTCTCGTATGCACTCCATACGCGCCCTACTTCTCCAGGAAAAGGACCAGAGCCACGCTACGTATCATGGGATCCACTTGAACAAGTTTCTCGCGTACGATCAGGAGAAAGACCAATTGCTGGCGGCCCAGAAAGAGGGAGTCTCTTACCCAGACTTCAAGGTTCACATGGTTTACAGTGCCCTCACTTTCCGGATTTGCCAACCTGTTAATGCTGCGTACGCAAGTCTTGGATGGTACGACCGGCTGCCATCGAAACCGAAACATAAGGTTAACCCACCTCCGCTCTCGCCACAACCACGGCCCTCGAAGTCGAGAAAATTAAATATTCATGCGATGGAAGTGGATGAATCTGAGAGAAGTGATACACCGCTCTCTTCATCTAGCAGCTCCCAACGCAGCGTCAAAAATCACGCTTATGTCGAGCTCAAACCTCCCAAGCCCGTTCGAATCAGGGCGGACCACGCGGGGCTTGTATCAAAACAGCTTTTTAGCTCCCCGCTTTCATCCCCCGGTCACGATGACCTTGAGAGTGGCGACCTAAAGCTGGCACGTGTGTTGTTCCCGCCATCAAACCTGTGCTGATATTGTAGTACTTCCAGGATGCCCGGTGTTCCAACTTGCTCAAAGAAAGCTCTCCGATCCCGGTTCTTCGACATCCATCGACATCCAAGGAAACCCGATCTGCCAAACTGGAGAAAAACAACATGCCCACACCGTCCGACGTCCCACACTTGGCCAAACGGTCGCACAACTCTTATACAAGGCCGAGTGGAGACGGCACTGTTTTTGCTTCAGTCTATCCTATCGGACCCCCGCGAAAAAAGAAAAGACAAGAGGCGACTGCCAAGCCCAAGCCCACAACCACTGGTGGAGATTCGAAAGCTACTGGGACCAATGATTTCGCGGCTGCACTCGGCGCGGTAATCAATCAAGTAGCTGCGACTGCGACCCGGACAAGTGGCTCCGCCCAAGAAAATCGCCGAAAAAGTGATAGTATCAAGAAACGCCCCGCAAGCCATGGTATTGTCGCAGCGACATCTGTACCGGGTTCAACCATCCATCATCATTCTACTTCCGACAGGCCTATTCTCGTTAATGTCGTGGAACTTCAGGAAATGGTAGTGAGGACAGCAGAACAGACCGTTAGACGATTAGTCGGGGAGACCGCGTTATCTCCTTCCCTAACGACCAACGTTGCGGTCTCGATGATGACAGGATACGCGGCTGCTGGCCAATTCGTCAAGAACAATAGCCAGCTGCAGTTCCCTTCTGTCAGTCCGTCTCATCATATTGATTCGGCTGGTAACTCATACTCCCCTGTAGATTGACCACTTCGCTGGTATGTCACCTCAGGTGAGTGGGACCATGCTCAAACATGACGACCCTCAAGGTAGGGACTCTGCTGGCCTCACTGAGCTCCACTGAAATTTGTGTTGGTTTGATCAGTCGAGGGTCCAAACTCTGGGGTCAAAGCAAGGGACGACTACCAAGAGCATTTGAATAACGGATCCTCACATGATTCTCCGACCGAGACCACGGCACGCCCAGACGCCACCATGTCACTCCAACGCTCGCTCTCGGAGTCAACTCGCAAGCCCTACGATGCACAACCGGGAAAAACTGAGAAGACAAGCGTATCTTCAACCCGTTCGCCCGAAAGGAATCGCCCTGTCGGGTCTCACTTTGGTGCTGTTGTGGCCTTGGATAAGAAAAGGAGACGGATAGAAAGTGATGATGAGCAATGCTAGGTCGTAATAACGTCGTACTTAATCCTTATCGTCTTGTAAAATACGATCGGGTTCGTCCTCTGTAATCTATCAATTTCGGTACCTGACATGGGGAGCTAAAGTCCAAGGTTCGCAGCACGTTTTTACTTAATCATGTTTTCATCTCCGAGATTGTTGCGACCAAAATTCCCACAACCGCATCACACTCATGTTCTCGCAGTGTACCCTTGGTCAATGTCATAACCAGGATCAGCTATTACTTTCTTTCAGTTGTACGATATGTGCCAGTATATAGATGTATAATCCGTAGCTTAAGGAGATCACGTAAACCTGTGCGGAGGACAAAGAGCTGATCGAAAAAGGAAGGGAGGAAAGGGATTAGGCGAGTTCAATAAGGGTATATATAAATGGGCATAAGGAACGTTTTGCGAGGGAAAATCGTGTTATGAAAAGGGGTGAACGTACAGCTAAGCCAAAGCTGAAGAGAAAGCAAAGAGAAAGAAAACATTTCGTGAAGGGAGCCCAACAAAGAGTAAAAAAAAAAACCTAGACGTCTAACATCGACAAGTGAGGATCCTAAAGAGAGTGTTTTTCCGAGGTAGTTCGTCTATGTCTTGACCGTGATAGTCGCCACCATGGGAAACACCTGTTTGACCTGCCTGAGCACGAACCTCACTGACAGCGGGCGGCACTGCGCCAACGCTAGGTAACATTGGTGACGCACGGGGATATTGCTGGGTATTATAACTTGGATTTCCGACATCATAGCCTTCATAAGCGCCGTTAGCGGCGTTGGCATATGGATGTGTGCCTCGTGGCTGACTAGCAGGGGCGTTGGGTTGCGCAGCACCTGGTTGAGTTGGTTGCTGGACACCACCTGGAACCAGCGCGGGGGGGATCTTCCGTGACTTGGAGCCATGACGAACAAGAGCTGGGGATGGTGGGATGACGGGACCTGCTTGCGAGCGTCTCCGGTCCTCACGTGTATCACGTCGTCGGTCAGCTCCCGATTGCATTTGATTGAGGACTGTGTTCTGGCCCTGTTGCTAATACGATGGTCAACGGCAACTCAAGATCTAATTTCGACTGCGTGACACTTACTCCAGGGGTCGCCTCCCATCCCCGTCCATCTAGAACCAAACAGCACTGGTGAATGAGAACACAGAACAGGTAACCAGCTAAACATACCATTCAAAAGATTCCAATCAAACACACCGTCGTCTACGTCTCCATTGTTCTTCATCACCTTTGCAAACAATTCTCTCAGGAACTCGTAATCGGGTGTCTCCTCAAACCCAAGCTTGCGGACATAATTCAAATAAATTCCAAACTCCTCTAAAAGGGAATCTGTTTAGACTCTTCCTTTGGAACGGTTCGCGAGAGCATTACATACCAGGAAACCCTTCGCAAAGTTCCTTGATGGGTGTCATCTGCTTCTTTTCACCAATCTTCTCGTATTTCTGTTTATTCGTCGCCGCCTTGAGGCCTTGCCATGGCAAGCTACCTCGGAGGAAATACATGAAGACATGACCGAGTGATTCTAGATCATCTCTCCGTGACTGTTCTATAAAAAAAAGGTAAGCCAAACAGCAGGGACATGCAAGAACTTCATTCCCGCACCTCTACCAAGGTGCGTGTTGATGCTCATATATCGTGCGGTGCCACTCAAACTCTTGCGCTCCCGGTACGGGATGTGCTGCTTGGTCTTCGGGTCGCGGTATTGCTTGGCCATGCCAAAGTCGACGACGTGAATAACTACGAAAGGGTTGAGCCAAATAAGTAACATGCCAAATAGATATCAGACTAACCATTTGCTCCCTTGGTGCCCGGACGGCCTATTAGGAAGTTGTCGGGCTTAATGTCACGGTAGATGAGGTTCTTCTCATGGATAGTCTGCACCCGAGTGATCTGAACGCTAACTTGAGCAATCCGTCCGAGCCAAAAACAGGGTCTGGGACTAACCATCTGGCGAGCAGCCATACAGACGGTCTTGATCGAAAACTTCCTTCCACACATATCGAAGAGATCCTCTAAGCTCGGGCCAAGTAAATCGATCACTAGGATGTTGTGCAGTCCCTCCTGGCCAAAATGATAAATCTGCGGGATACCAGCTAAATTTGGCAGGTTCGGGTGAGCCAGAATTGAATAGGGGACACAGCAACAGTAACTACGCACTACAACCAGCAAGGATACGGTAGGACCGACATTCGTCACGGAGTTGGGGCGCCTCGGCCTTCCGTGGTTCCTAAATGTCGAGACGATGAGGATGCGTGGAATAAGAGTGCTAATCTAAGGGTCGGTGAATGAAGCTGCGGACAACGCACAAACTTGATGGCGACGGTCTGGGAGTTGAGGAGGTTGGTCCCTGCAGCACGCGGGGAGGAGCGAGTCAAAAAGGAGCGGACGTGGAAGGAGGAAGAATGGGGAGGACAGACCTTCAAAAATGACACCGAAGGAGCCCTCACCAATCTTCCTGCCGACACGATAGTGGATACCGACGAGGTTTGCGGTCGTAGAGGCGTGTTGGGACATGGCAGGAACGGAGACGGGGAGGAGGGAAAGGAAGGGCCCTCGAGGCCGATGGGGAGAGGAGAGCAGAAGAGGTTGAGCGCTAACAAAACTGGCCGAGGCTCACCCAATCAACTCCGCCCAAATATGTACACAGCACAAACAACTACTATTACGCTCCAATTCAAAGGTACATCATACTTGCTGCACACTGCACAAACTACTACTATTACGCTCTAATTCAAAGGTATATAATACCTCCTGCACACTGCACAAACTACTACAACGCCCCAATTCCAAGGTATACAATACTTGCTGCTACACTCAACACAGACATCAACACTGTCCTCCTTAATCTCCATCGCTTTTGCTCTTCCTCCCAGGCCTCTGCACCCACAGCCTTGTACCTGTCCCATTTTGGCTTGCGCGAAAGCCACCAGAACAGTGCCACAGGCCCTGGGAACGTCGCTATAATCTTGCCAAGCTTCCTGTCCATCCGGTAATAACTCATGCAGTCTGTCCAAACCGATTTCTGCAACCGATTCTGCAGCCACTCATTGTACCTGTCCGTTGCCTCTTCCGTAATTTCGAAAGACTTTGCTTTCCCTTCTATAACTGGCTTGATAAGCTGCAAGGCCAGGCCGATCTATTCTCGAATATGAGCATCGCTGATAAATGACGGGCTGTGCACCACAGGCTTACCTGCGCTTCTTGGCTGAAGATGACGGAGGCATGGCCGGTGGCCACATTGGGACCTAGATGACTCAGTACCAAATATGGCTGCATAAATTTGACTGCCCAAACTAACCGAGAAGCGTGTAAAGATTCGGGAAACCGGGCACGGAAGAACCCAAATACGCAGTTGCGCCGCCTTGTTCTTCAAAATACTCCTGTATTGTCTTGCCGTTGCTCCCCTTCATCTGGATCCCCCGTGGTTCCTGTGATACGCCCATTGCTTGGTCTGTAAGATCGCCAAAAGAAGCATGAATACGTACAAGAGAATAACCCGTCCCGAAGATGATGATATCCAGAGGGACAACTTCTCCCGTCTTGAGCTTGATTCCTTCCTCTACAATGTCCTCAATCCCATCCCAATTCAAAGACACATTAGGCCTGTGCAGGGACTTGAGGTAATCAGGGTCAACAATAATTCTCTTACAACCAGGAGCTGCGAAGAGGCTGTTCAGCAGAAAGCCAGAAAGCCATCTGAATAAAGACCCCTACAATAAGTTGGGATCAACTTGTCCACGTATTCCTTGGGAGCTGTCTGTCTGATATATCTACTCAGGGCCTAGACCATCGATAAGATGCCATGTCTAAGCCACATCGTAAAATAACCTCACCCTTTTCGCTAAAGTGATCAGGAGTTTGTTGTCCTTGCGGAAAATCAGGGCACCGAGATCGGACTATTTTCAGACGATGAGAACGAGAAACATCTGTTGAGCTGTGTGGAGCGCACGAGCTGAGAAAAACTTACCCTCGCCATAATGGAGTTACGATACCATCGCATGACAAAGGGCACATGCCGGAATATCCATTTCACAAGCGCAGGATACTTATGACCCAGCTATAATAAGATTCGCGAAGAACGATACTGAGCCCCCGAGACAAACTACCTCCGAGAAGATTGTACTTACACGAGGTGTGAACCACTGCGGTGTGCGGCAAAAATTGATGACTTGCACCGAAGGATCTCGTGAAATCTCCGGAATAAATTGTGCCCTAAATTCTGATAGTTCGTCTTTCGCAAGTCAGAAAGCTCGGAAGCAACTCACGCAGAACACCCATTCCCGATAACACCAACCCTCTTCCCCTTCAACTCGACATCATGCCTCCACCTCGCAGAATGCCACACGATTCCTTTAAACTTCTCCAACCCAGGTTCAAGCTCCTTCGGATACAACGGGTCCATGAAACCACCAATCGCATTAATAACGACTTCTGCCTCCACGACACTCTCTTCTCCACTCTTCTCATCCTTAACTGTCACCTTATATCTTTGCTTCTCTGCATCCCATTCTACATACGTCACGCTCGTCGAGAGTCTAGTCCTTGCAACAAGGTTATACTTCTTCCAAAGGCCTTCCCAGTACGCGCGAAGCTCGGGCTGTCCAACATAGTGACTATCCCAGTCGGGGTTCAGATCAGTCGAAAGCGAATACCAGTGTGCTGGAACGTCACAGCCGCATCCCTAATTCGATAGCAATTTTAATATGTACATGAGCATATGGGAGAGATGCGGGAGAACATACGGGATAGGTGTTGTCCTGTGATTGCGAGGAATGAGATGAACAGCTTTCCTCCAGCGATGCTATGATATCAGCAAAGTACTCACTCTCCATGTCCCACCAACGGAGTCCGCCTTCTCGTATATCTGCAGAACGAAAACCGTGTCAGAAGTTACAATTTCATCATAGAAACTTAGAAACGTACGGTAAAGTTCTCGAAGTTGAGTTGGCGCTTGAGTTGGATAGCAGTGGAGATACCGGCTAAGCTATGAAACCGAAAATCCCCCAATGTGGCAAACGAGGACCAAAAGCAGCAAGAAACCAAGACAAGCGGAAGTGTCGCTTCTTCAGCGATTCAACATGACGGGAAAAAGTGCCGAAACACACCCAGCACCAATAATGGCAATATGGGGAATCCTCTTTGCATCCTTCGAGACTTCGCTGGCCATGACTCCTAAGTATCCAAGCGCAAAAACGCAAAAACCCAGTGTAGTCTGAAGCGATGTCAAGAGAGAGGTTTGGTCAAAGTCGACAAAGGCAGAATACCGAATAAACAAGTGAATGGCTTAGGCCAAGTAAGGGATCAAGGCTGCGGTCTATCTACTTATAACTTCCTAGACCCAGGTAGGCTCATGATGAATAGTCGGCATGACCGAATTTCGTGTGCAGTCACTCACGAGAGACCGAAATACGTTCCAGGTAGCGGGAGAAGAGTGAGGAAAGAGGGCTGAAAGGTGGTTAGGACAGACCGGAGCCGACAACGGTCTTAATACACGTAACATGGAAGATAGCATATGATATTCCAATTTCTCCACGCGCCCATCCTCATGATCAACGGAATCACCAAAATAGTCTCCTCTACCCCATAAAAGTTCAAACAACTCGGCGGAATGGCAAATTGCCTATCGTATTATCATATGCCATCAATCCTATCAAACATATACGGGTGCTCTTTGTTTGTCCCGTAAGGGGACAACTGTCTTCATTTTGTCAATGATGGGCGCACGTCTGACAACCCTGTTCGTCGGACAGCATCTCGATATACAGGCTCCCCACCGTCAAAACAGTCCTCAAAAACATACAGCTTTCCTTTGAGAAGAGGTATCATCCAATTCGTACACGTAAACCTATCAATTAGTCATTAAATCACCCAAATCTCCTAGCCTAGCCCAATGGCAAGTCCCTACACCACCCGCCACAACCACCCACGATGAAAGAAACACAAGCCATACCAGAAATGTGACGCTAGCTATCCATCGGTGATGGCCGTCGCGTTATAGTGCGGCGAATGCCCAAAAGAAAACATGTTATATATACACTGAACGGGCAAAAGAAACAAAAACAATTATCTTCCACCCTCCTCATCGACAATCATACGCGCCAAAAGAAATGCCTCATCGGAACTCGAAACTTGAGCTCAAAGAATCCGGCACATGTGTCAGAGAAAGCTGCTGATATCTAAAGCAAGAAATAAGTATGATGGCAGAGGGTGGATGACGTAGACATACGGTTCCGAGTTCTGGTGATAGTAGAATCCGCTCATTGTTGCAACGGGCGCCGTGTATGGCGTAAGGGAAGGTGGACGCCTCACTGTGCTTGCCCTCCTTGCACTTGACGCTCGGCGGGAACGATGCTGCTTCCGACCACAGCGCTGCTCCTCCGCCTCCACGATATCGCAAGCAGCGGCATTCGCAGATGCCGCCGTTGCAGCAGGGTTGAAGTCAACACAGACATAGTAAAATCCTGAAAGATAAGACCTAGATTAATACCATATCTCGAACCCGAGAGGACAGATCAATGAGCGGGAGAGGGGATGGGGAAATCCTGGAAGCAAGTCCAACGAGTAAAAGATAAGCTGATCTCCACTGACCTGCAAAGCTAGCACCATTGATATCGTGCACTCTATGGTCTGGAACCAAAAACTTCTCCTTCCACCTCATGAACACAGCTCCTCGGTCCCTGTCATCGATCGTCAACCTCGGTCGCTTAGCCTCGTGTTTGATATGGCGGAAGGCAGGGAAGCGAGACCAATGAACAAGATCTTCATTCTCACTCGCGCCCCAGTTTTGTGTCAAGAACCCATACCGACTCCCGATAATCTCAGCATCGAAATATGTCGTCAGCTCCGGCCAGTCGTCCGTCAATCCACGAATACACAGATACCCGCATAGAAACGAAGTGGCAAAATCGACGTCCTTATCGGGTTTAAAACACACGACAGCCACGCGAGCACAGAAAACGCAAACGGATGGCCAAGTGAGTGCCACGATATGCAAGAGAGTCAGGGGAGAAGACATACGACGATGGTCACAGTAACATCATAGCTATTTCTGCCACTCTTCTGAGTCCCCTCAAATGTTGCACCAGGATAGAGACAGTGATTCGCCCGTGTACGCATACGTATACGGGTGATATCGGCCAAGGGATCCGGGGTGGACACAGTGACCTGTGTAACTGAAGGTTTCTCTTGCGGCTCACGGGAGTGGGGCTGACAGAGACTCGACAAGCTAGAGTGGCTGGAGTGGGGGATCAGGTTGGTGGTGGTTGGAGAGACGGGGGGATCCTCGAGACGGTATATAGGTGCATTGTATGGCTTTGAAAACTCGGGGGAGGGCTCGATGCGGGGAAGAGCGGTTGGGACAGTGATAGAGGGAAGGGGTGCAGAGGAAGCTGGGGGAGGCTCCAAAGAGGCGACGAGTGGAAGCCGTGTGTTGTGCAGACCAGAAGAGAGGTCGCGGGGAGGCTGTAGTTGGGGTATATCTTGGTCTATGAAGCGCCTGGTGTTATTCTGAGATTGTGCAGCACGGAGAGGGACCTGTCCGCGGCAGTGGGGGCAAGTGGCTGGGGCATCGAGCTCTGGAACGGATATGAGAGCGCAGCAGGAAGGACAGGACTTTGTCTGATTCTGCTGTTGCTGGGATAGGGCAGAGTCGGAGTGGTGCTGGTAGTTGTGTTCTGAAGGCATGACAAGGCAGTGTAAAGAGGACTGGCTGGGACTGGCTGGCTGACTGCCCGTCCTCATACCCTCCCCTCAGACCACGTGCCAACACTAATTAGGCACCTGTCCTGTCCATTCCCCACACCACAACCCGACATCCGTCGTTTTGTCAGTCTATGTACATTTGTCTTTCATTCATATCCTATCGTACGTTATCTATCTATTGTCACTCTTGTCGATGTGACCCTCCATCATTCACTCCTAGTGTCGTTCCGGTCCCAGGTCGTGCCAGTGCTTCTTCTACTGTCTTGCTTCCAATTGTCCCATTAGAATCCTTCACCTCCCCTTGCGCCGACTCCTCCCGGACCTTTTCATCTGCCGCTTTCACATCTTCGTCACTCACTTTCTCATCTACGCCGTCACCCGATCCCTTCTCTAAGTCTAAATTTGTCTCCAGTTTCCCGCTGTCCCCTTGTTTCGCTCCTTGCCTCACGATAGTCCGTTGCAGAGAGTATTTCCTGAGACCGAGGACTAGGTGCAAAGTTGTGAAATGTCCCCTGTGTGTAACATGCAGATGCACTTACCCATAATGAAGCATGCACCCACCACCGGCGTCATTACGATCCAGATAGTACTAATTGATCTCGCATACGCATGGATAACCTGGGCTTTTTGCACAGGATCCTGTTGATACTCGTTGAGCACTCTCGCACAAATTCAATAGAATGATCACTGACAGGTATTGTTTTCAGTCTTCCTACACTCTGGCTGAGGGACCCTGCGCTCGTATCAAGGCTCAGATTGGATATGGTTCTGATCTTTTTAGACAGGATCTGGTCACAAGTTCAACCTTGCAGTTCAGAAAAACAAGCCAAATTGTGCTACTCACGCTTGAGAAGATGGCTTGTCCGACCGAGATGCCGACGGTACCCCCAAGGGTCCTGGCGCGATCAACACATCAAAACACGACATGATCACTGACTATTCACATTACAAACCTGATGAATCCAAAAGTGCCAGTCGTCGTCGCCATATCCTTTATCGGCATGGCGGCTTGCAACGCAATAAGCGGCGTCTACCCGAAAACGTGTCACTCATCCAAGGGCGATCTGACAGGTGTCATCGACTACTTACCTGGAATAGGCAACCGAGACCAAGCGCTGCAATCAGAGGGAATATGACCTTAACAGCTCTAAGAAGACCAGCCTTGTGAATCGTCCTCTATGATTAACACTTTGGGGTATGAACTTACGTTGAAGATGTTCCATCAAGCATTGTCATCAAACCCATCCCCACCGCAAATACCGCGTACGATCCCCAAATTACGGATCTATAACTTCCTGTTCGGGTGACAACAACACCAGAGATGGCAGATGTCACGGCACAGCCAAGGGAAAACGGCAACATTCTATTTAGCTTTAGTATCAAAGTGTTTCCGCTGATTACAGACCACTTACTCAATTCCTGCCCTGGTAGCAGACGCGCCAAGAACTTGATAATATAATGGAAGATAATAGGCACCTATGACGTAACTCGGTGAATCTGTCGAATTTTCTGAGAGATCTGGGATTTACCACAAAAGAATGATACTGCGTGCAAAAAGGTCGTGATCAGCAGAATAGCTGTCGTTCTCGTCTGTAGATCACAATAAGCACAGCTCCTGCTCTCTTCCAGTGGGCTCACCTTGAATAAACGAGGAGGGACAATAGGCGAGCGCTTCGTGAAGTATTCATTCACACCACCAACCACCAGGGACACACATCCGATAACAAGGAGCGCAATCGTGGACGGGAGTGACCCTAAATAATTCATTTAAGCATCATATCAGTGCACACGACAAATGCGCAAGTTCCTTACAGCCCTTTTCACTCTCGTTGAAGCCAAAGAGAAGGCAGAGGATGCCGGCTACTATAAAGAACAACCCAACAAAATCGAATTCTTGGACGTGCTCCCGGACCGTCTTCCCCTGATGTGAATTCAGGTTCAAAAAGAAGAATAGCAGGACACCACCAAGTCCACCTGTGGGTCTAGAGAGACAAATTGTGAACACTGAATGCGTTGGAGTAATATGGCACGCCTACAAGTTGATGAAGAAACACCAACGCCAGGAAACATGATCCGTGAAGGCCTGATAGTCATTAGGCATGGCATTGAAAAGGCCAGAAAATCTTGGACTTACTCCGCCCATTAGGGGCCCGACAACACTAAATCAAGTTGGTTATAATCGCGAACAATTCCCCTGATAGTTCACTTACCTGGCAAGAGCCCAAGTCGCTCCGAATAGTCCACCATACTTCCCACGACTGTGAATTATAAGTAACGATATAACAGGCAATGATGACCATACGCACTCTTGCAGAGACACAATATCACTAAGGGTGATATTTGCCTGAAACAAACTGTGAGTCGACGTAATACAAAGGGAAGATGGGATGGAATGACGCACCATTTGTATAATCCCGCCCCCGCCGATCCCCTGCACCGCTCTCGCAACGATGAGCCAATCCTATGCGTCAGCTAAGCATGCTATGCAATCAATCAGGACCTGGGAATCACCATGCTTTGTGCGGCACCACATAAGGCGGAACCGAGCTGATTAAACCATCCTTGGCAATCAGCTAACCATAGAAGTCTTCCAACTGTTCTTACTGACCAGGAATATGAAGACAGAGGAGTACAAAATGGGTTTTCTGCCTATGATATCTGAAAGTTTGCCATAAAGGGGGGAAAGCCTACGCATGTATGAGCATCGATGATATTCTGAGTCGCAAGGTGCGTACGTTGCAGCGGCCAACATGTAAGCACTGTCGGAGAGTACATTAATAGATCTGGCAAAGACATCGGTCGTGACATCCACTTACGTTCCCACCCAGCTGTACCGACTGCCGCCGCCCAGTTTACTGACGATGGTGGGTAGCGCTGTGGCTACAATCGTCTGCACATCTTGAGTGAGTACCATACGACTGCTAGAATGAATACTGCATACTTGATCCAAAGCCGCGAGAAAGATACAAAGCATCAGGCCAGCAAGCACCTATGGCTTGAGGTGAGTCATTCAGTCTGGTGAGAACATGCTAGCACTGTGCGCACCAAAGACAGACGGTTTTCTGGCAGGACGTGTTCTTCATTGGCCTTCCAAGATGCGCCTGGTTTGGACTTTGCCTCTTTCATCTTCCGGACTCCTACGTTGTGGTTGAGGTCCTGGCTGGCAGCGTCCTTCGCATTGTAAGACATGAGCGTGATGTATGAGGAGCGTTAGGGTGTCGGAGCAAGTGAATAGGGGAGGGGAGAAGAGGGGGTCGGAGAGGGAAGAAGGGAGGTGCTCTGGGGAGAGGTGAATATTTTGTGGATACCCATCCTTATGAGAATTCGTGAATCCCCTTTGCACCAGTCGATCCCCTTCCAAGTGGTCAGGGGTCATGGGTGCCGGCGATGCCGTTTCCAAGTTCAGCCATGTTCGTTCCTCGCTTAGAAAAAGCTAGCAGCTTTTCTTACGAGAGCCCGCGTAATTCACCCATTCAAATGCCTCGGATACACGGAAGCTATCCGGCGGCAACTGTATTTTTATTTAGAGCCTTGGTCAGCGAACAACTCTGTGCATGGCAAACGTTGTCGGAGAGTGAAAACGTTGAGCTCCGCGAGCCGCTACGATTCACTTTTGAATTGATTATATTTAGCCTTCCCAGGACAGCACTGACGAATCCGTTCGGCGAAGTGCTGGAAGAGACTGGAAGAACTTGACTCATGTCGTTGTCCTGACAGCACATCCAGAAGGGTTAATGGCAATCTGATGATAATCGCTGCTCGCTAAAACATTTGTCGTAGCGTCTCCTGATACCTGGAGCCTGGGATAAAGGGATGTTCTCGTCCAGGGGATTGCCGCCCTTCCGATTGTGTGAGACCCTGCAAAGGCGTTTTTTGCAAGAAGTGATGCAGAGAGCGGCCAAAGTGACCAGGATGAATTGATGAAGTGCATTGTGCAGTGACTGATAAAATAAGAGATAACAGGAGCTGACCATCTTCGGAGTTCTCCATAAACCAAACCTTATCTGTCTCAAGATTTCCTTCAGTCTTGACCACTACCTTCACCTTTGGTTTCGCTGCTCCGACATTCAAAAACGCATACCATGACCGAACAACAACCCATCCCCACGTTCAAGCTCGTTCTCGGTACGCTTTCTATCTCCCATAGCCGTCCTATCATCTCACAACAACTCACAATTGACTCGATCATCTGCGCATCCTCATCGATGCACGACCATTCCTCACTGACACGTTATTCACACATGAACTAATAAAACCACTCGATCGACGCATATCCTTGTTCGAAATCGCGTAGTTGGTGATGGTGGTACTGGCAAGACTACTTTCGTCAAGGTGGGCAATACAGTTTTGACCCACATTTCATCGTGTTTTGATCTCTCAAATCTATAGCGCCACTTGACTGGTGAATTCGAGAAGAAGTACATTGGTATGGAACCACCCTTTCTTCGCGTTTCAGCCTGATTCGGCATCGCGACTCTCTTCATTCTCATCTCACAACCTGCTCCTCACAGCAACCCTTGGCGTCGAGGTGCACCCATTGAGCTTCACGACCAACTTCGGTACCATCTGCTTCAATGTCTGGGATACTGCAGGGCAGGAGAAGTTTGGAGGCCTGAGGGATGGCTACTACATCCAAGGCCAGTGTGGCATCATCATGTTTGATGTCACCTCCCGGATTACCTACAAGAACGTCCCCAATTGGCATCGCGATCTTGAACGCGTCTGTGAAAACATCCCAATTGTTCTTTGTGGTAATAAAGTCGATGTCAAGGTGCGATCAACAACTATGCTACCGTCACCAGAATTCCCAACCCTTTCCATAGGAACGCAAAGTGAAGACCGGTGCTGTCACCTTCCACCGCAAGAAGAATTTGCAGTACTTCGAGATCTCGGCCAAATCCAACTATAACTTCGAGAAACCTTTCCTCTGGTTGGCAAGGAAGCTCGTCGGGTAAGAGAAATTGCAAAATCGAGTAGCTACCACTGCTTACGAAGCTACCACAGCAACGCTGCACTTGATTTCGTCGCTGCTCCTGCTCTTGCTCCTGCTGAGGTCGCCGTCGATCCTGTACTCATGAAGCAGTACGAGGCCGAGCTGAAACAGGCATGTTTTCGTCAAAACCAGTTTTTCCAACATGCTCATGACATCACACTCAGGCTGAAGCAGTCCCCCTCCCCGAAGAGGACGACGATCTCTAAATTGTCCATCTCCCGACGTGTTGCTCTCATAATCAGTTTTCTCAGATGTGACACTACGAATACCTCACTCTCCATCTTTTCCTGTAGCACTTTGTTTTCGTCATTAACAGCTTTTCCTATACATCCTTGCGTTCAAAAATACATTGTGTACGCCGATTTCATGCAGCTACTGGGTGTCAAGTCGATCTGAGGGGGATTGTGCACCAGCACAGCTACGCAACAAAACTTTCAACATCATGCGTTGTAACAAGTTCAAAGTTGCCCCCGCAGCATGATCCGTGCGTGCGACAAGATTCTCTGCTTGTTCGGATGTCGAAGAGCACAAAAGGTTGAACTGTTCCTCTGTCATGATTCCCTTTGATGCCAGGGGGATGAGGAGCTCTTGCATCCCATGAACAGTAAAGAAGTTCTTCATAGCCTTTGATACCTGGCTTAAGTCCGGTTGAGGATGAACAGGACACTCGGAGTGTGCTGTAAGGATTTCGTCATGTGTCATCATCGTCACCGCTGAGTGTGGGAAATTGGTGGAGTTGTCAGAAGTGGCTGCAAGGTTAGGAGTAGAATCCACCCGCTGCGCTTTAGCTTGATCCTTGGCCCGTCGTTGAAGGTAAAAACGAACCGGCCAAGCATCCTCGAAAAAACTCAAATTCGGTTCTTCGTCTAAAATCTATGTCATGGATGGTCTCAGAGCCATTATCTACATAGTCTGCGCCAGTACTCACCACATCAACGGTCTTTCTGAGTCTCTGCCAACTTGCTTGGTCAAATGGTTGGTAGTTTTGAATGAATGTCTCTCCGTGTTGGTCGGCGAGATCCTATTCGCATGCGTCAACAAGGTCTTTGCATCAAACCAGCGGAGCTTACAATGATCCTCGTGAAGAGCGGGTTGTTGCTACCCAACCTCATTGCGTGTTCTAAGTCGGACAAAATATTCGTTGAATTCATTAGTAAATCTTTAGTTGTGTCATCTGGCCACGGCACGCTTTCGCATTCTCCGTCCATGATGAAGTGTGACTGCGTCTCCGTTGTGCCTGTCGAGTCACTCAATTCCTGTGGCTCGTAGTTGACTAAGAGATCCGTAACCACGGCCATGTCGGGTGCGGAGAAGTAATTGTTGGGGAGACGGTTACAGAACTCTTGTCGATCGCCCTTGTCCCAAGTGAGTATCATCGCCAGATGACGATCGTGTGTCAACCCGTTCATTGCTAATATCGGGACTACGTGTGGAATAGCCGAGAACATACTATAGAGTTCAACTTGAACCTCTCTTGGGATGCGGAGGACATAACCACAGAAGGCGCATGGCGAGGGGTAACGGTTCGAGATGCTGATTGTTGAAGGCTCCGTCGGAAGTCGGACTACTGGAGTTTGGGGCGGTTCTGGAAGCCGCAAATTTGGGCTGGGTGCGCCCGTATTTGCACTTGGCGTGACTTGGCTATATTGCCCTGGTCGGGGAGTGTTGAAAAGTGTTCCTTCTTCCGAAACCGCCCTTACGGCAGAACTCTTGACTCGTGGAGGGGGTTTCCCAACAAAAAATATAGTCCAAGGTCGCCGAGCTGCCGCTTTATCTGGAGTGACTACAGGCAGGCCCTCTCGAACTTGAGCGCCACCGAAGATGGCCTTTCCTGTTTTCCGGCGTCGAGATTTGTGAGATTGTGCCTTGGTGGCTGTCGTTTTTGTTTTCTTTGTCACCATTTTTCGAATCATTTTCCGCCTGTGGTATGGCTCCCAGGTTTTGGCATAGGTATCGATAGGCCATTGGAACAAGTATCGACACATTTTCACGTCATGCTCGGAAACCTACAGAGGGTGCCATGTCAACCTTATATTGCATACGGAAGACAACATAACTCGCATATTTCTTAAACCTGTCGCGCCTCCCGGGATCCTGGGATACATAGGGTACTGAAAGGTCAAGGAATTTGCGATAACCCGTGCGCACAAAATACTGAACCGGACAACAATGAACATCATGGAGCGAAAGATCTGATCATGACACTGAACGTACTTTAAAAAGTTCGATATCTGCTGGTAAATGCGTTTCGGCGAGCAAGACTTCGTATAAGTCGCAAATACGGGAGGTCTTGGGTTTGGGTATCAACATGAGTGCCTGATGTGGGTGAGTGTAGACCTGACCCGTGTTTTTATTTTTGCCCATCGGATTCCCATCCTCCCAGTTCATGGTTCCGTTCTTCGCAATGAGGTCCCTCATGTTCACACACGCTGCTGCTGCGGGCGGAGATGTGCAGGACTTGAGCTGCGAACCTGATATCGGGCATTGGCGTGTCTAAGTTGAGAGCATAGTGTTGGTCTTCGCGATCAATGTTCTATGCATTTGGTGGATTATATTACATTATAGAACATGCGTCAAGGAAGAAAGGGAAGGACACGAACGTGATGACAACTATAATATTAAAGGTAAGGCGCATGAGGAGGACATCAACAAAACCGGTCACTGCAGGCTGGTTAGTTTGGAAAGGCATTGTACAAGAGGATCCTACCCGCCTTTTGAGTTTGGATCGACGATCAAGGAGAGCCTCCGCTAGACGTCCTTCCTTACGGGCTTTCTTGAGCTGCGGAGGATATTAGTACTGATATGTGCTATAGATGGAGAAGATATCGGCTCACCTCTTTCTTATCTTCCTTGGAAAGAACAACCTTTCCTGCACCCCATGCCTGATACAACCGACTGCAATGACAACCGACTGAGCATGTCCACCACATCAGGAAGGGCATTCAGCCTTACTTGGTACTAGACTCATCAAACGTGGGAGGTGCAGTAACCTCCTTTCGTTTCCTCTCTTCTTCATGTGCCTCCCTTTTGTATTTGTTTTGAATCTTGACCCAGAACCTCTCCTTGAAACCTACTTCCTCGCTATCGCCTCGGAGCTGGAGAGATCCCCCAGCGACTTCATCAATACTGAGATACTTCTCATAAACGTTCATGAAGGCCACCATCCCATCTGGCATGATGACGGGGGTCCACTCTTCTTGGGGACCACGAGCATCACGGTCCGCAGAGACCAAGCCGTACTTGTCACAAGAAAGGAATTTTCCTTCCCCCGTACCAGTGCGGAGGTTAATTGTTGGAGAACCAGCAACACGTGTGGTAACCCAAACCTGGGCGACATCAGTGGGCGTTTGCTCCAATAAGGGTAGAGGTTCCGAGTCGCTTTCGCTTCTGGATTTGTCTAGAGAGTGGAGTACAATGCGATTTGTTGTAGAATTGAAGTTGATTGAAATGGGAGATGGGTCGGAGGGGTGAAAGATGAAAGTGGGACCTCGTATTTCATTGGCTTGTTCTGGGAATACCCAAGTGTCCGGGTCTTTGTCGTCCTCTCGTCGCTTGGTGCTGCGTCCTTCACCGACATCGTCGTCGTGTCTCTTGCGCTTCTTCTTTGTCTTCTCGCCCTTGAACTTTAGCTTTGTTGAACGTACTCGGTCGTCAGCCATTGCGAGTTTGGAGTCAAGGTGCTTAGGACCATTAGCCCAAGGTACCACCGTACACGTGATCCTCCAATATTGACCGTGGGAATGACATCGTCCCACTCTTGTGTAGTAGTCATCCCCTCGTCGTGCCCCGCCGCCCTCAAGAAACCCCCGCTCAAAATGAAGTACAACCCCGGTATGTAACACGTCTGTCCGGTCTGCGTTTCTCGTATCCCACATTTCTCGGTCGAACGGCGGATTTTGGTGGAGAACTCGGTTGGATGCAGATTTGCGGTCATGGATAACTTTAGGTATCTGGACACTGACATCGTCGTATCCTACGTGCAGACGTTTCCTCCTCACGGCGCAAGTCCCGCAAGGCGCACTTCTCGGCGCCCTCTTCCATCCGCCGCAAGATCATGTCCTCCGGTCTCTCGAAGGAACTTAGGGCCAAATACAACGTCAGTGGGCTCTACTATTCGACTCATACATCCAGTGACTGACCCACGTGTTAGGCCCGCTCACTACCTATTCGCAAGGACGACGAGGTTCGGATTGTACGGGGAAAATACAAGGGACGTGAGGGCAAGGTCACCCAGGTTTACCGCAAGAAGTGGGTTATCCATGTCGATCGTGTTCAACGAGACAAGTCGAACGGCGCGAGCGCACCCATTGGCATTCATCCCAGCAACGTTGTGATCACAACGATCAAGCTGGACAAAGATCGGTATGTCTGATTGTACATGCGTTCGAGTTCGCGTTTCAATTATCCGCTTTTCTAGTCGGGCAATCCTTGAGAGGAAGAACAGGCAAAAGGATGCTGCTGGTGATGTTGAGATGGCCGATGTACGTACTGTTGACTTCGCCGATCCGGTAACTTAATCTTAACTTTGTTGCAGTAATTCCTCCATCGGTTCTCGCTCTCGATTATATTCCCTTGTTGGAGGGTTTCATGAATCCAAAAGCACCCATGTATCTATGCATAGTACAACTCATATGCCGCATGACGCCTTCGCTCTCGCATCGCTTCGTCAGGAATTACATTGAAAGCCTTGATGAAAGTTTACAGAATGTTATTATAAGGGACATGGAAAATGCGAAATGGTTCAGAAAATGATGTCCTCATCCTTGGTGCTCAATAAATTCGTTGACGCCTCATCTTCTTGTATAGAGGGCTCGATGACTGGGGGCGTATCTTGTGTAGCAGGTTCAGCCATCTTCGCAGCACTGTCCCTCTTCTTTTTCCCTTGAACTTTCTTGAGCCTGGCATACAAGCTTAGTAGTTGGATTCACGCCTTAACGGAATAATCGCACCTGAAGAACTCTTCACGGTCCATTTCATCCAATTCGCTCAGGATATACCTGATCGTATTTTCTAATCGCGGGATAACGACGTGCTCGATAGCGTTGACACGACGATTTGTTGCCCGAATAACCTCATCAAGAATAGTGAACGCCGTTTGAAGTGATGCCAGTTCGACCAAAGTTTCAAGAGCTTTGGCATACACCTCTTTCGCCTTCATTATCTGTTGGCCACCACGGCCCAATCCCGTTAGATTGAAGTCTGTAAACTGTCTCAATGATGCTCTTAGGGCCCCAACGTCGAAGACGTACCTGAACCTGGCACGCGATCAACCTCAAAAGCAGGCAAAACCACTCCAGAAACATTCTCCTGTTTAGATTTCACCCTAAAAGTAGCTTGCTTCGCTTGCTCTTGCACCAGATACGAAATATCACCAGTCGCATAAGTCACCTCGGCCATCGAAAACGAGGCGAGTTGCATGACCTTCCCCATTTTGCGTTTCGCCTAAACTTCACATTGTCTAGTCAGGATAGGAAGTAGATTGATCGAACTCGCCTCGTCAACTTTCCTGAGTATGGTCCTGAATCTAGTCGTTAAAGCATCACGCTTCTTAGCCAACAGAGAATGTCCGGTTTGCGCGCCCTTGAGTCGGAGCTTCGTGTTAGTGAGCGCCATACGAGTGGCGAAGACATTCTCCCGCGGGCCAGTACCGGACATGATGGATGGTGGGCAGGATGTCACAAGGCAGCAGGGGGAGGAGAGAGCCCAATTCTGTGACAGACCGAGGCATGACTAGTCTCGATTAAATAACAATACACCTCATAACTTGAAGGGGGCATAGCTCAGTTGGGAGAGCAGTAGACTGAAGTCAATATGTGTTCTAAAGGTCCCGCGTTCGATCCGCGGTGCCCCCATTTTTATCACCAAGGTTGGTCCGTTTCCGTGAAGCTAACTTGGTAATCTTTTCTGACAATGACTGGGCAGTGCCTTTGGGCAAACAGGTCGGCCGTGGGAGTTATGATCATTTCTCTCATCAATCCCTTCTAGATATAGGTTTAACTGTGGGCAGTGGGCAAAAAGCCTGAGACTAGAGTCGGATACCCAAAAATTTCACCGCGACGCCAGCAGGATTCGAACCTGCGCCCTCAAAGAGGAACAGATTTCTAATCTGTCGCCGTAACCACTTGGCTATAGCGCCTCTTGTTGGGTTTCGCCCCTATAAACTCTTCAGGATAGAGGGTTCAGCATTGCAAGCAGCCATCCAGGTTCGAATCGCAACTCGAGGGCGGGGAACGTCTGGGCATTGTTCTCGTAATATCATATCTTGTCGACTCACAGGCTAACTACCGTGTAAAATGTTGATATCGTCGTCACAGGGCCGAGTTGCTTGACGCTGATGAAGCAAGAGAAGTAATTCCATTCAACCTCGTTTTACAAATAGACCCGAGTCGAGATCATTGAATTTCTCCCGCTTGTATCTTCAGACCTGAAAGGTAGGGGCGAGGTGGAGGTAGTCTGTATAAATGTCTTGCTGTGATACCCCCCCCCCTTCTTGAGAATTTTCAAGGGAGTGTCCAGACTGCAGCAGCACATATGTAAAAGCAAAACGTTTGTCAAGAAAACAGGAAAGGCTTCGACGCCAGCAGGATTTGAACCTGCGCCCTCAAAGAGGAACAGATAATCGGACCAATGGTTCGAATCTGTCGCCGTAACCACTTGGCTATAGCGCCTCAAGGTTGCAACTGACAGAGTGTCTTAATGACCAATCGACTAATCAACCCAAGTCATGCTCTCTGAGCGACAGATTAGAAATTTGTTCCTCTTTGAGGGCGCAGGTTCGAATCCTGCTGGCGTCGCTTTTTCTTCTGGTGATCCTCCCTTCCAACACTCCCATTATCATCCTTGTTACATCAGCGCTTCCTTGCGCATGGGGGCATAGCTCAGTTGGGAGAGCAGTAGACTGAAGTTTCGCTTGTATTCTAAAGGTCCCGCGTTCGATCCGCGGTGCCCCCATTGTTTTTAGATATACATTCTCGTTGCCTTTTCTTCATTTAACGAGGAATTCAAATATGGCTTAAATCTACGAATGACGTGTAGTCCAATACAGGGGTATGCATGTAATCGCAAGTAATGTAACACAGGGACAGTTTCATCCGTGTATAGTGTACTTTCCGTAATTTTTCTCCGGGTCAAACACCTGAAGACGATTTGTCAGAGTGCAAGGTGGTCGATACGATCAGAAACCGTACCTCCCATCGCGACGCAGGGAATATATGCTTGTTACGTTGATACCAGCCTCTTTCAACCACCTTGCCAGCGTGCGACTCGTCTTTCTCTTTGGTGGCGTCGGCCAACAGGCGCACATCGTCATGAACATCAAAGTTGAACAAAGGGCCAGACTTTCCCCTGGCCTTATTGACTATAAAATCATAAAAGGTATAATGCTAAGAAGAGTCATGAGCAAGAGGAACAGCACGAGAGGGGTTGACATACGTGTGGTATGATGAGATCTTCCTGAAGGTGATTCAGCACTGGGGCTGTTAGTGAGTTGGTCTTGACATACCTTGATGTACATGAGATTATCAACACTGACGCCTCGCAATTCTGGGAATTGCTGTCTACATTTCTCGAGGAAGGTGGCAATGTCATCCCCTTTCTTGCACTGTGGAGAGGGAATATCAATGGCTTGTGTGCGGGCGAAGCACAACCATACTTACCACCACGCTCTTTCGATGTCCACTACCATCCCAATAGGAGTATGTGATCTCAATGTCTTCGTTCTTCATTTGCTCTTGTTTCGCGAGCCATTCAAGTCGCAGGCGTTCTCGCTCTCTGCGCTCCGCTTCTTCGCGGTCACGATCTGGTAGAAACGAAGTATCTACATCGGGATTCTTGTGTGAGCGACTACGCTTGGTCGGCGGTGTGTCTCTCTCTTCTTCCCTTTCCTTCGAGGAACCTTCCCTGGAGCCATTTTCTTCGTTCTCTTCGTCGTCTAGCGCAAAGGAGAGAGGGGCCTTGGCATCCTTTTTACGCTTCTTAGTTTTCCTCGCGTCATCCCTAAACAAATTCTCCATACACTATAAGTAATGGCACATTTGACGCAAGGACAGAGGGAGATGCCGAAGGAATTATGGGGACATACTTGAGTTCATTGGTGCGTGCTGCTTCTCGGAGTTTCTGCTCTTCGAGCTCTTTTCGCCTCTGTTGAAAGTCTTCTAGCCTCACGAGGCCGACGGTACTGTTCTTAAGGGAGTCCTCCATGGAATCATTCTGGCCGACGAAACGGTTGGCAGAGGGGCGTGCTTTCTCAGTCTCGTTGATGAGGTTCTGTTTCTGACGTTCAAATTCCTCCCGAGCTTGGAGACGCTGCTTGACGAGAGCATCTTCCCTGCGGCCTTCCATTTTGTTTGAGGCCATGGTGAGTGGGTGAGTGTTTGTGAGGACGAAGAGTGGATAAGTGGAAGACAAGGACAGGAGCGTGACTCGGTGTCACAGAAGGGGACAGTGGTTGTGACTGGCAACTTTCTCCTCCTCCAGTTCCGAATTCAGATTGGCTGCCGGGATGGTGCATATACTCGGTGTACAGTTGAGAGACCACTGTCTCGCAAGAGTGAGTCTTACGCCGCTACCATCTCTTGCTTCAACTCTCAAAATTTGCCCCTAGGTTGCTCTCATCCAGTTCTATGGTGTTGGCCTGAAGACTGCTCACCGTCTCTGTGCGCGTCTTCAGATTCACGACCGCGCAAAAATCAAAGACTTGACTCCTCTACAAACTACCGCACTTGCATCCTTCCTCTCCTCTCCTGCAACTGCACCACCCCTTCCGAAATATCCCCTTGCCTCTCCAAACTACGTCCCACCACCTCCATCGACACCTATTCAGGATATCCAAACCAAAGTTACTGCACGACTGGAAGAAATGGATAAACAACGGCAGGCTTCACCTCTACCGCGTAATCCGCAGAAGCGGCCGTATGTTGACCCCTTGAAGAACATTAAGATCGAGTCGGAGCTGAGGAGGGAGATTCGGGAGAACATTGCCCACCAGAGGATGATTGGCAGTTATGTTGGGAAGCGGCACGCTATGCACCTTCCTGTCAGAGGACAGAACACACAGAGCAACGCAAAGACGGCGAAGAAGCTCAACCAACTGGAGCGGTACTAAACTGGGCTATGTTTCGAGGAAACTTTGTTCATGCAAGTGCCGGTTTGGCATAGTTGTCATTGGACATTGTCTACGCACGTCCATAGACATGCTCGGACCCCTTTGTGGTGTTTTATAGAATATTGTATCTTGACTTATGCAGAACTAATTTCCTTCCTTTTGTGACGTGAACGCGTGTGACATTCGCCCACCTCGATCATCTGAGAGTGTCAGTTATCACTAGTTCACGACTTGTCTCATGGCGACGAAGAACTATAAAAGCGTCGGTGAAGACTTATGGAAGACTCGGACGGAGAAGATTGTGAGAATTCGCCTGCCCACTTACCTTCTTCCATCTAACTCACTCAGAATGCAGAGCTGTTTGCACTCACGTATGGTGCCTTAGTAGTCCAACTCATCCAAGACTATGAAGACTACGATGAAGTCAACAAAGAGCTCGAAAAGATGGGATATAATATTGGCACGCGTCTCATTGAAGATTTCCTTGCCAAGTCGAATCTGGGTCGATGTGCCGACTTCAAGGAAACAGGAGAGGTCATCGCCAAGGTATGTATGCATCGACTAGGCACGTCTTCAACAATAAGGCTGCTCCATTTTCAGATTGGATTCAAAGCCTTCCTGAATATAACCCCGACCATAACCCATGGTGCTCTACCGCCTGCCTCACCACGACCGGACTCTACAAGTGGCCAACCATCAGGATCATGGTTTACACTCACACTGGATGAGAATCCACTAGCCGAATTCGTGGAACTCCCGGACGAAGCATTGGAGGGTGGTTTGTGGTTCAGTAACGTATTATGCGGCGTCATTCGAGGTGCATTAGAAATGGTATGCCTCATCTTGCCAATGTACCATGAACGCGGACGCTGATGTTTTCCCTTCATTTCAGGTCCAAATGCAGGTCCAAGCAGAATTTGTGTCCGATGTCCTTCGTGGCGATGAGACTACTGAAATCCGCGTCAGACTGGTGAAATATTTGGAGGAAGAAGTTCCTGTAGGGGATGATTAGATTGCATCCTTTGCTAGATCGTTGCTTCGCCGAGTCCCTCGAAGAGATAATATCTTCCTGTAGCCATATTATAATCCTACTGTTTGTTTTGCGGTTCCAATGCAACGACGGGACCTGGGGTCCGAGTGCCGACCTTTGCTAGGGGTCTGAGCTTCTGAGGGCTGGTCACCACGAGATAATTTTTGATCGCAACTCTTGTTTTCCCCAGCTCACCATAATGTCACGACCAGAGCTTATAGCTCCCCCAGAAATTGTATGGGCTTCATTTTTAACTCATATATCACCTTCTGAAACCTTATATTCGGCGAATTAGTACTATGGCGATACCGAGGCCAAAAAATATACACAAAAGTGCGTGTGTGATCCCTCCTCTCCGTGCAAGAAGGTACTAAACCAATGAAGTACCCGGAACCAACAGATACAGGCAGACATGACATATAGAGCCCTAGAGCTACTGAATCTCCCACCAGACCAGCCAGCCTTCTTGCTCGACATTGGTTGTGGGTCTGGGTTATCCGGGGAGATCTTGGATGAGGAGGGTTATACATGGGTGGGCGTGGACATCGCTCCCAGTATGTTAGGTATGCTGCACCGCCCGGTATTTTCCCAGACATAATACGGAGCTGAACCTCGTAGAGGTTGCACTGGAAAGAGAAGTGGAAGGGGATTTGTTCTTGCAGGATATCGGTCAAGGTCTTGGTTTTCGACCAGGAAGTTTTGACGGCGCTATCAGGTTGGTCATCCCAGCAGCGTAATCTGATCGCATTGACAGGCGTCGTCCTCTAGTATATCTGTCTTACAATGGCTGCTGAATGCAGAAACATCCCATCCAACATCATCTCCTCCACACCGACTTCAACGTTTCTTCACAACCCTTCACTCAGCCCTCCGCAACCCTTCTCGAGCCGTCTTTCAATTCTATCCATCATCAGACGACCAGATACAGCTGATAACGTCAGTTGCTCAAAAGGCCGGTTTTGGTGGAGGTATCGTCGTTGATTATCCAAATTCTAAAAAGGCGAAGAAAGTGTTTCTGTGTCTATTTGTTGGAGGCGGGGGGAGTCAACAAGAAATGCCGAAAGGCCTGGAAGGGGAGGAAGAGGAGGAAAGCAAGGCTAGGTTCGAGAGAAGAAGGGAGAGGGAAAGGTCAAGAGGGAAGAGTGGGAAACGCAAGAACATCAAGGATAGAGACTGGATTCTGAGGAAGAAAGAGGTGCGGTCTCATTTTGTCGCATCCATTGGCACTCGTACCCATTACTCAAATCCACCTCCCAGCTCTACCGGAGACGAGGCAAAGACGATGTCCCAAGGGACTCGAAATATACGGGGCGGAAGCGCAAACCTGTCTTCTGAACTTTTTCGGCTGATCCAAAAATTTGTCTTGCTGCACGCATTTATTGGCTGTATGCTATACAAGTGTGCTATGATGTCTGTCTACGAGAAAATAAGTCATGACAAGATGCGAGGGCATCTTTTGCTTCGTGCCGAATGAAGTGGCCCTGCAAAGCAGCCATACTTACTCGCCTGCCAGCCTGATGCTCCTCCGATACCAGGTTACGAAGTTCAAGTGCCATTGTTTGTACTTCATCGTCCAAAAGGCCAGTGACATTAAGTGATCCGCCGTAGAATTGATTGAACAAAATTTGAGCCTGCACAGGACTAGCATCGTCAATCAGCTGAGCTAGGTCCACCCGCCCGGGTCGAATAAGGGCAGAATCAAGCTTCTCGAGATGATTGGTCGTCATGAATATGATGCGTTCTTCACCAGATGCTACTCCGTCGAGGGCATTCAAAAATCCTGAGAACGTAATCGAAGACTGATAGCTGCTTAGAAGTTAGCGGGGTATATTAGAGTTTCAGGACTTGTAAGCTTACCCATCTTCGGATGTCTGCACACGCTTATTGAACGCAGCGTCGATATCTTCGATCAGCACGAAGCTGCGTTCCGGCGCATTAGATAACAGATGAAAGAGTTTGTCATCAGTGAGTCCTCGTTCTGATAGATTAAGAAGGCATATATCATATGAGAGCGACCCGGCCAGTGCTTGAATGAATGAGGTTTTGCCGGATCCGGGTGGGCCGTAGAGTAAATAGCCCCGACGATACGGAATGCCTGGTGTTGGACGACACATGAGTACGCGGCGATGATTATCAGATAGGGACCGATATGCCTACCTCTGTCTGCATACCACTGGCGCCTCTCGAGGAAGGCCTTAATGTCGGCCACTATTTTTTCTGAAACACCTGGCTCCAGCACGACACTATGGAGCGGCCGCTTCCGCCTTGGCTGTCCGAATGGCTTCCATTCAATACCCCATGCGGTGTGAATCACAAGCTTTCCCTCGTGACTACGCATTGCCAGATCTCTCGCCTCCGTGAGTAGTTGGGGAAAGAGTGAGCGATCGCGGGACAATGCTGTTAGCGTGACGGTTTCCCAAGGCACTCCGGACATGAGTTGCATTGACCGCGTTTCCCGTTCACGTTTCATCTGCCAGGTTGGCGTAAGCAACGGCAATGAACGCGCAATTTAAGAATGTTCTTGCCTGCATCCAAGCTCCGCGATACTTGAAGTAGTGGGTGCCAGGGCCAGCAACAAGCTTGAATAGAGCGGAAGAACTACCGTTCTTTCGTTGTTCCACCGTCGTTTCGACACTTAGTTGGTGGCTCCGGATCCAGGGAATGCGAGAATTCTGTTGTGCAAGTTGGTTTTGATGTGACATCCATGCGAGAAACCATTCATAAGCGCGGTCCTTGTTATTGATTTCCAGAGAAACGAGCATGCGTCGCCGAAGTGCAGTGGTGCCGAACACCAGGCCCTGGCGGAGAACGGTGAGACCTACCCCTAGTCCCTAACCGTTACATTAGTTCCCCCTGGAAAGTGATACGCGATGGCAAGTTCACCATGAGGCCAAAACCTGCTTGGAAGTATGGGCTGCACTTAATCAAATGAAATTGTCAGTAACAGAAGACATAACGGGTCACATTGGCGCACTTGTCCCCGAACACACTGCTCAGGAATGAACCTGCATTTTCAGAGGATATGGGTTGTGGTGGTGGTATAGCCTGGCCAGGGATAGGTGTGGTTGGGTCGAGCGGTACAGATGCCATCACATGCAGAAGCTGGCAGACAAAATTCCGCAAGAGCGTGGAAAGAAGGGAGGTCCATTTTGGAAGGAACGCGTCGCGTTGGGATTCTGTCGCACTTCCCACGCTGTGTTAATTGGTGCAGTATTGGTCTGGGCGGAACTTGAGACTCAGCCTTTGGGTCTCAATGGGGTGTCTTGGTCTCGCTGCATCCATTCATATTGGCGACAAGCTTTTGTTGAGGAGTTGAGGAGCAAGGTCTCTTGCACGGAAGTTTGCCAAGACCCGTGACATTAATGAATACTGAATCTCTGAAATCTTTACAATGCATGTGAAACATGCACTCAGGCAGGAACCGGGAAATCCAGGAGTCGCAGCAGAGCTCCAATGCATCAATGAGCTTTAAAGCCTGTAAATTCATTGGACGGGCCCAAGTTTCCCAGTGGTGGCTATTATACAGATTGGTTTGACCCATTCTGTGGAGATGTCAGTGTTGAGGAAGTTGAGGATTTCCTCTATGACTACTCCAGTCCTGAGGAGTCATGAGTATAGACTGTTCAGATGATGATGATACTGATTTACTAAAGCTCCATGGACTATAGTGGGTATGGCATGGATAGACACTCTGAGCAGGTACCCCTACCCATATATACAAACAATCTTGGTGTCATAAATTCAACAAGTAAATTATGTATATGTTGATCCAATGACCTGTCAACCTGTCAACCTGTCAACCTGTCATTGCAGGTTGGGCTACAGCTTGGGTAGCAAAGGTGTTACCCATATCCCTACCAAGGTTATACCTGTAGATAAAGCCCATGGGTTTTGCCTGCTTGTGATGATGCCTATGTAAAGCCTCCAGTCCAGTCCTAATACATTCACATCCTTGTCTGCTTTTGCCTTTGTTTGACTTGTAGGGGTTAGCATCTCTAAGTAACACTGGTGTATTGAGCCAAGCCTGTATAAACATTCTTCTATATTTAGTGTATAACCACTAGAGAGTGATTCCTCACCCAGATAACATACTCAGATCAACCAAGGTTATGACAGAAGACATAGCAGAAGGTGGTATCAAAGGTATGAGTATGGACACAACAAAGGCCAAGGGTATACCATGAGACTGGAAACAAAGGGAGCAAAGGGCCCAGGGACCTAACAGAATTCCAGGATGGGGATTTCCAATCATCACCTGATGCCATCTAGGTACATAAGGTCAAGCTACCAGACAACAAGTGGAAGTAATGAAAAGAATGTTTTAGAGTATTGCAATATACAGGGACTTAAACACAGAGGCATGACAGGTCAGGAGGATGAAGGGATATGGACAGAGTTTGGTAGCAAGAACTAGGGGAAGTGTACAAGTCATCAGTGAAGTGTAAAAGTGACTTAAGTAAGTTTTATGTGACTTATTGACTTGCAGCAAGACAAATTCAAGCCATTTTTACCCAAGTCCTTCAAGACATGTCCCTGCCTTGACATGGCCTGTGGGGGAGACTTGTACAAAAAATTTTTAATGTCTCAGAGAGCTGTCAGATGTATTTTGTGACACTTCAAAGAATGTTGTGAAAATCCTTGAGAAGTGCTTGAATGGCTTGGATTAGCTTGAAGAGACTTCCAGGACTTGATAAATATCACATGCCTTGACTCGAGCCACTTTCAAGACCCCCCCCCTCAAGTACCAGAAGTCACTGTTACATTTTGTCGATGAATGATGATGCTAAGCCCACCTAGGATCAGTCCAAGTGAGCAGTCCCCTTACTGAGATCTCATCTTAGACCTGCAGATGATTCCAACCATGTGACAGGACACCTTTCTACAACCTTCTGTTTCTCATTCTCTTGCACTGTTTTCTTATGACCAGGAGCCTGGGCCCAGTATTGGAAATGGTGTATGTTGTTGGTGTTGTCTTTGATCTGCCACCTAGTTGGATGTATGCTAGTGTTTGAGTTGGTTCCCTTTACCATATTAGTATACTCAGTTGCTGCACCAAGGTTTCTTGATGTTTTGTTAGGTATTTTACTATCATTGATCACCTCTTGGCCACTTTTCAGATGTGCATGCTCTTCCTCCTTAGTCATGGCATATTTCCCGTTGAAATCTTGCATACATATGTGGAAATGTCTTTGGTAAACATTTATGAATATTTCGGGATTTTATCTTGCTAGATGGCCATGTCAGAACAGTTCTGATGAGCACAAGTCAACTATACCATGAGTTGGTTACCCAAGCGTCCATGGCTGTGTCACAGCCAAGTTGAGGCTCTGTGTCGCTAAATCATGCAGCCCTTGTCATGCTCATATGCCAGTCCTCAAACTAATCCTGGTATTTCCTGAACCCTTGTGAAGGTATTGGGTTGAAAGTCAGCAAACACACACACTGGTATGGTTCCTACAACCATGCCAAAAACTGTGCTGAAACCTTCATGAGATCGGAAAAGATCTACAAAACTGATGGTACAATCACTGCCCCAGAAGCTTCCCAAACCATTTTTTTTTCTGACAGTACACAGAGAGTTTCTCCAATTATTTTTGTACACTCATGTTCCCTAGTATAAATACTATATACATGCCAAGGTCGGGGAGACTATGTGCAAGAGAAAGAGAAGAACTGCAAGGTGGCCAACAGGCGATCAATGATAGTATGCTTAATTGGATTAAATGTTTATTTTTGTCACACTGTGCTTCATTTGGTCAGCAAGGTGGGTTGGTTCAAACAAGGATAAACACCTTTCGCACTCGACTCTTACACTTGTCCATTTACCTACCAGGGTCCATTTTTGCCGACCCACCTCCTTACATTATCTCTAAAGCTCGTTTCATCTTATCAATATGGGACGCCTGGCTGAAATGCAAAGGAAGCTTCTGGAGGTACGTGTCCGGGAGAAAATATCAAGTTTCTCGGAAATACTGGATTGGACGACCCCAAAACTAACACGGACGTGACTATGTGGCTTTTTTTTTCTTGGTTCCTCGTGGTATCTTAGCAAATGATGGGACCGGAGGCTATGGGTGTTGCGAATGCAAACCTTCATTGGTCGGACGACAAAGTTTGCAGGAATTTCCTTTGCGGTACCTGCCCACACACGCTTTTCACGAACACGGTGTGTTTCCTTCACGCTATTCTTGTCCCCCTTCTCCTGCCTTTGATTGCTCTTTCAA
This sequence comes from Podaxis carcinomalis, assembly GCA_018524395.1. Lineage (NCBI taxonomy): Eukaryota > Fungi > Basidiomycota > Agaricomycetes > Agaricales > Agaricaceae > Podaxis > Podaxis carcinomalis. The sequence continues at coordinate 53,537 of JAEUWJ010000405.1, forward strand.
CTCCGGCGGAACAGCAGTTCTGGCAATCTGGCATCAATCGTTTGAAATTGAAGAATTAGGAAGCCAGAAGTGCAGCAGCCGCAGCAGCGATCGCAGGGGTTGGCAACACGAACGGTGACACGACAATGCTGACAATTCATTTCGGCTTTCTTTTGGATACCAATATTAGAAAATGGATCTTGGTGCATGTCCCAAGTCACACACAGAACGCCTGAAGACCGAGTTCCTCGCTGCTAGGGAGGCCGATCCCAATGGCGCCATATTCCAAAAGTTTCAACTCGAATACGAGCAGAACATCTTTGCGTTCGTGGACGAATGTGATCGACGTATTCGTGCTGCGCATCGCCGATTGGAGAAAACACCGGAAGAGAATGCTAAAACAACGAACCTTGTGCGTGAACGTTTCCGCGCTTCGTGATTGAGGCGTGCACTGATAAAGAGTTGCCTCGCGCTGTAGATGCGTGAAATTGCAGAAATCGAACTCGCGATTCAGGGAGGAACCGAGAAAATTGAAGCACTTGGTGAGTACTTGATGAATTATGTAAGTGCTGTTGAATCGTCAACTTTGAAACAGGTGAGCAAGGCAAGGTGGACGAATCAATGCGTGAAATGGCAGCCATCGAAGCGTTGAAGAGTGAAAAGGCTGAGAAGGAGGTGCGTCTAATCTCTATGCTGTTGCTGAGACTTGAATACTGAACTGTTGTGTCGTGATTGCGTGCAGCGAGAGTTACAACAATTAACGGACACCTCGGGAGCCTCGGGACACCAGAAATTGCGCGTGTGTGATGTCTGCGGTGCATATCTATCAGTATTGGATTCAGATCGTCGTCTTGCCGATCACTTTGGTGGAAAGGTTGGTGTGGATAATGGCCGTTGCCGGCATGCATGGTCCGGGGGCTGACAAGAGTTGAATAACGCAGATGCATCTTGGTTATCACGAACTCCGCAATATGCTGAAAACGTTCAGGGAAGAGCGTGAAAAGAAAAAGCAAGCTGGAGCGTCTTCGACCTCGGGGACTACTGGTGGGCCGTCTGCAGGCTCATCTCGCGATCATCGTTCCTCCCGTGGCGACGACTACCGCGACCGTGACCGAAGCGATCGTGACCGAGGCCATGACCGACACTCTTCTTCGCGATATGAGTGAGTTTCAATTGGATAACATGTTGACCTCGTTTTGGAATGCTGATCCGATATCTCAATGTATTACAGCGATAGGCGGAGGGACAGAGAGCGCTCGAGAAGTCCAGGAAGACGGAGGTATTGATTCTGCATTCTCGATATGGTTTCACGTCAGTTTTAGTTGTACATAAGTTTGTGTGTGAGGAAAGAGAATAGGAAGGTTGGATGAGATTGGTCCATTGGTAAGTTGATGATTAGGTTTTCATAGGGCGCCACTGTCAACAGGAGTTTGAAATTATACCTGAAGCGGGTACGGCGCCCGGTGGGTGATTAAATTGGCAATGGGTACAAAGACGACGATCGGACTACATGTGTGACTTATGGTATTGAGTCACAGCTGAGGCAGGGGCTATGGGTGATCGCGGTGCGTCAGAGCGCAAGTGAGAGCAAGGAGAATGCGGTGATACATGTCGATGCACGTCGTCGGATAACAACGGTGACTAGATTACAAGGCAGGCAACACGCGCTGGACTAGCTGGATAGGGAACTGAATTGCGCAGGGACAGCAAGGGTCCCGTGAGAGGACAAGAGGCACGGGCTGGGCCAGCACCGCAAAGGCACCGTCTACGGTGATGTGACAAGGCGCGTGACTACACTGCAAGCCATGTGACAATCTGTGACATCTCGAAGGAAATATCGCCTGCAGTTGAACGGAGCTTGGACCTCGCAGCCTCGTAGGCCTTTCACCTCCACCTTTAACCCCTCCCATTCTTTATTTTCTACCACACTTATCTCACTCTTGTTTCAATATTTCTCAAAACTTTGTCGATTCTGTCCGATCTCCCGCGCCTATTCACCCTCTGCGCAGGCCCTGAGATACTTATTTAAACCTCCTGCGTCCGGCAGGGATTCGCCACAACAATGTCTGTTTTGAATTCTGCTCAGTTCGAGCAGGATATCCAGGACAATGGCGTAAGTGCCATGGACACCTCCCCAATTTCCCAAGCCGTCGATCCCGCTTTTTTGTCCACAATTCCTCCTGCGTCCCATCCCGAACCCGTCCTTCAATCCCAACTCCTTCAGCCTTCCTCGGTATACATCGACAAATCTGATGCTGCAACCACCGTCATGGCCCCGATGCATGTCTCCATGCCCGACCTGACATCCCCTACTTTCATTTCCCCCATGGAGGCTCTTGATGCTGCTGCCCCTCCAATACAAACCGCTCCTGCCACCTTTGTTAGCGATTTTGCGCCTCACTCCGACCCTTTTTCAATGGTCCAACCCATGGAAAATTCCATGAGCATCGAGCTCTCCTCGACTAACCATACCTTATCGGCATCGCCACCTCGATCACAAATTTCATCGCCATCTATGCATGGCTCAGCTCCTTCATACCCTCTCGGTGTAACATCATCTCTTGAGTCTGCGCTGGACCCTACAGGCGTTTCTACGGGTCGTAGTCGTGCAAGCACTTCTGTATCTCCCCCAGCCAATCCCCTTCCATTCTCTCAAGTACCTATCACGGCCCAACAGTCCGTTCCCACCACCTTTACCAATCCAGAATCTGTCCTCCAAATGCCAGAATTAGCCGATCTCCCTCCTGCATCAGAGCCTCATCGCGTCCTCGTTCCTCTGTTGAAGCAGTAAGCGACTCGTTTCCCACTTGGTTCTCATCGTATCAACAACTCCTTTTTTTCCTTTTCTAGAATTGCCCAAACAGCTGAATCCGCAGGATACGCTCTGTGGAATCATGATGGCGCTTCCGCCTCATCGAAAGTTGACGAGTTGAAGGCGAGCATATCAAAAGTTTCTGAAATGTTGGACAGATTAACCGTGTCCAAATCGGACCAATCGCGGAAGCGTTGCGCAGCAGAGATGGACGAGGGACGCAGCGTGAAGGCTCTCAAAAGGGAACCTCAAGAAGACCTGCCCTTGTCTCTTCCTCAAATTGATCCTTCTATTCCCGTTCCGGCCGAGCAATCGCCAACGTATCCTACACCTCTCTCAGCACATCCCTTGAACAATGTCACTCGACCAGTTGCGCCTTTGTCTCATTCACATTCACAGCCGTCTTCACGCGCACCTACACCCCCCGGGGAGCCACTCCCTACTCGCTCCTCCTTCAGTCCGTCCAAATCCGGTGCAGGTCCGAGTTTTCCTTCGTTTATGCCGTCCTCTCCTACCGTCGAGTTTCCTCCAAAAATCACGCCTTCGGCTGGTTCTCCCTCTGCCTTTGGGGTCCCTACTACCCCTGGTGCTTCGCAGTGGAACGGAGCTGTCGCTTCCTCCCCACGTCACCATCACTCCTTGTCCACAGGTGCAATTACATCACCTTTGCAAACAATCCCGATATCATCAGGCGCAAATCCTGGTATGACTCGTCCTCTGGATGCTTTCCCGCCCAGTGTTCCAGCCGTACCACAGTCAATGGCTACCTCTACAACGTCAACGATCAGTCCTCCGATCGGTCGCATGTCCCGCTCAGGTTCCATCACCGGTGTTCCTTACAGTAACGCATTCTCATTCAATTATACACCCAAAGAAACTTCAAATTGGTCCACACTCCCGCAACAAACGCAGAATCTACCCCCTACACCTCAGACATCACGATCTCAGTCGCAATCCAATTGGTATTTTGGACCCTCGGAACACTCAGCTCCTTCTGCGTCACCGTCGACCACCTCGGATGTTTCAAGTACAAGGCCCGGCACGGCGCCTAATACGACAAGGAGTAGTCCAACAGATCCTGATGAAAATGACGATGACCACGATTCGGATGGGAGTGAAAGCCAACATAAACCATCCCATGGCAAGAGGGTCAGCCCGAAACACTTTCGTTAGTCGTATTGAAACTCACTCCTCTCCCAGGCATCAAATGATAATCATGGACCAAGCGCATCATCCTCATCTGATGTCCCCGCCGAGTATCGTGCAGAGGTGGACCGAATCTTCTTCGAATACCTCAACAAAATCTGTTCGAATCGTACGTGTCAGATCCAAGAGCGATTGTCACATTATGGTTCTGATCTTTTTGTTTGTTCTTAGTCGATGCTACCGATTCCAAAGGAGAACCAATCCATCAGACGCTCATGGCCAAGAAAATGCAGCGTTTGGATGAGTCTCCAGATTTTCGGCCGTTCAAGTTCCGTATTCAAGCCTTTACCCTTGCATTTTTGGAGGAGGTGAGTTATTTTTGCCATCAAATCCCATTCTGGGTTGATCTCACCCCTTCCTCTTTAATTGGAAAGCTTGCACGACAAGGTTATCCTGAGGAGAAAATTCCCATGAAGAAGGTAAGTTTCGCCTCTCAAATCCGCCATTTCGGTCCATCATTAATGCGGTTTAATAGATCCGCAACTACCTCTGGCGTCAACCCCACATCTTGCGGTTTAACGAGGACGGGAAAAAGGCAAAATCAAAGGGTAATCACATATGGAACATTGAGGCCAAGAAGGCTGGCGATGGAAAATGGGAATTCAGACCTTTCCATCGAAAGCTCGCGGGCACACCTCCTAGTGTGGCTTACTGCGGTTTGCGCTGGTCGTGGACCCCACGCATCTGGGATCCTCAAGCCTCCTGGCAAAACGTCCCTGTCACCTACAGTTCCCCTAATTTACCCTCTTGGCTCTCCTGGAAGGATGATGTACTCTCTGGAGTACCACCGCCCGATGCTGAGAACTGTACCGTTACCGTTGATGCGAAGGTTCGTGTCTCCTTCACTTGTGATATTGGAACTCATGCACGCTTTTGCAGTTTGTGATCGATGGGCAGGAGGGCCACCTTTCGCATACGTTTAGTATTACAATTGCCCCTGTGTCCTCAATTGACACTACTTCATTCTCTCGTTCCCGGCGACCTTCTTTGGTCGGTGACCCACCACCGAAACGAAGCACGAGCGACTCCGCACTTTTCCAAGCCCCACAACGGTACGCCACTCGTCTTCATAGTTGTCGCTATCTTTATACCAATTTCGTGCCGTCTCACAGAGCCAAAGCGCGTGCTATGGCTCCCCCTGTTGAGTCTGCTGACACGCGTGTCATTCGCGTCTTGCAGTCCGCAGCCCAGCGCGTTACGGAAGAGGCAGAATCGCAGTTGGTGTCGGCATCACCTCCCAGGAACGACCTACAAGACCTCGTCAAGCAAAAACATGTTCTGGACCAGACCGTGGACGCATATGATAAAGCATTGTCCGGCCAAGGTCGCAACGAGACAAACATTTTGGCGGTCGCTGCTCAAAATGTTGTGGTTCAGGCTGCGCACAAGGTTTACGCAGACCGGGGTGGTGGCGTTCCACCCCAAAACGAAGCCGCTATACAAAGTGTCACCGTTGGAGAGCTGACAGAAGTCACCCAGGACGCGATTGCTAAAGCAGTCAAGAGGAACGGAACAGCCTCTACCGAAGTTGATATTGTTGTGACTGCCGCTGGTATTCTTAGATCGGAATCTGATGCCGCGTCGGTAGCGGCTGCCCAAACTGTGGTTCAGCCGATTTCGCAACAGGTTCGCTCTTCATCTACGGGAACCCTATCGACGAGGATGAACCCACCCTTGATCAACAGCTATCCTAGTAATCTCTCGCCTCTTCCCGAGTATTCTTAATTGCCTCTTGCCGCTGTTCGAAGGACTATTGCCATTGGTCAGGACGTTTCGAACATTTCATCATTTTTTTGGTGTATGTGATACTCTCTTTTCTTTTTGGGCGCGCCGTTTCAGGCGTTGAGGTGTACTGTTGTCTATCCCATTTATTGGTTATGCATGGGACATCGTTTTGTGATTTGTTATCTTGCAATGTTTCTCTGTGATAGAACTCTCACCGCATTCTGTTCCTATCTTCTCTATGGCTCTTTTTGGGGGGGATTTTGTAGTCTTACTATTCATACAAAGGGTGTACCGCATACTTTACATGCAATAGCGTCATACGTATTGAGCAATGTGCAGGCCATACAAGTTTTTTCAGCCAGCAACAGTGTGAGTCCGTGCGGTGTATCTTCGCGCGAATCAGAGCTATGATGACGTTCGAGTTCATGTTCGTCGGCTCCACCTGATAAAACTGTTCCTCCGAAACCTCGTTCCGTTTCCCTGCGCTTTTTCTTAACCGGTTGTCCCTCCCCAAAATCACTGTCAATCTCGTGCACTTCATTCTCCTCTCGCAATTCCAAAACCTCGTTAGCAAACAATCGAAGGTCTTCCGCTGTCGCCTCATTGTCATGGAGCTCTTGCCCTCGGAAGAAGAGCCGTTGACAGATGGTGGGTATCTTGAAGCCTTCCTGAATCTATCAACCACAGTAGTGGATTCCCAAGTTCCCATTCTTAAGCGATGGAGCACCTACTTTCACTTTGATGTCCTTAACAGTTGTGCCTTTCGTGATCGTGATGCCTCGTTTCTCATTCTCGCGTGCTTGGCGAAGCCGTTTCGATTGACGTGTCCCATTTTTATTCGAGTATGTGGCGCTGGATCGATGATTTGTCGATGTTTTCGCCTTCTCTCCGTGGAACAATTGTATTATTATGTTTGTGCACGTCCATTCCGTTTTCCTGAGTAGTTCACACTTGTTTAGGACTTAGATCAAGATGTGATATGTGACCACTCGCCTCTTAAGGCGACAACCCTCACATACGGGAATATCGGATTCGTACAATCTGTCATCACCATTCTGAGGTGCCTTCTTGAGACCAATGCGTGGCCCACAGTCATATCTAAAAGAGGGAAGAATCATTCGCCATGTGGACCTCAGGAAGGCAGATTGTGATGGAACCTTACAGGGTCTCCAAAACCTCCCAGTCGCTTCGACGAATGATGGTGGCTGTCATTTCAATGTCTGAAGGACAATCAGGATCGAGGGTGAGTAACCCATGTTCACATAGGAAAGGGGTATTGTCCAATCTATCAGGACGGTTGCGATCCGCCGGGTTGTTGAGCCATAAAAGCCAACCCTTGAAGAACCCTAGAGGTATGATGGCAAAGGAATCGTCTTCCCCTGCGAAGGGCGTATCCTCGTGCATGGACTTGAGCAGAGCCTACAATACACAACGGAATTTAGCAGCATTTTTTGGGATTGCATGAGTGACAAACTTTTTCTTCCTCTGCACGTCGTCTTAATTCTCGTTTGTCTTCCTTCGAGATATGAGCCAAGGCATCACACGCAGCGCAAGGCTCTGTATCGCCACGTAAAGGCTCCCATAGAGGGAATAGTCTCTTTAAAAAGGACACTGCCTAATAGTTTTTTCAGAGGGCGCATAAGATAATGAGACGCTGGAATAATCAATCTCGCACCTCTTTAGATATTCTTCGCCGATTTAGACTATTCAGCACCAACGCGCCATGTTCACATAGGACATGATCTCGATATTCGGGTGAGTCTGGTGCTGGATCTTCTTCTGACGGTTTGTGCATCTTTGGCTTTAGCAGTCTCCAGTCTATGCGCCTTGATTAATACCTTTCTCTATGGAAGTATATCTTCCTTACCTTTGAGCCATTTCTTCGATATCCAATACCCGACGCCGTCTTCGTCCTCGGGAATCTCGTCGAATTCTTTCACCAGTTTGGGATGCTCAATATTGTAGAGTCGCTCTACAAGGGATGTACTGTCAGAAAACCGACCTTCAAGTGAATATATTGTGACAGATACCTTTGAACTCCAAAAGTACACACTCTTGGCAGATGTCTTGAGGTGAAAACAGAGGTTCATACCTGCATTGCGTCAATTCTATCATCTTTTGGTAGGCATCCTGTGCAAGGTTATTTGGTGTAAAGATCATATCTCACGAGGAGCTTACGCGTCTGATGCGCTTCATATTCCTTGCTTTAGACGGATCCAACTTTCGATGTCTGCATACGATACTGTCATTCGAAGAACTCGGTGAGCCCCCACTATCCAGTTCCGCTTTCTTGTCTTCAGTCTCGGACTCTACAATCGCCGAAGTAGGTCTAGCCAGGTTTATACAATCTTGAGTCAACCAGTTTTGCAGCCACTTCTGGCTGAGGATAACGCAGTCCTGGAGTGAATAAGAACCAGACCCCTTTCTCCAATGAGGTAACTCACGTCAGTGGTAGACGTTGCATTCCAAGTCCGATAGATGTCCATGACCCGCTGACGGATCGATACAAATCGTTCCTTGTTTAACTCCTCCCTAACCAGAAAATTCGAATGAATGGCCAATCACAGATTAAGTGCGGGCCCTCACTTCTGAATGAATGATTTACACTCCTCTTCATGGGCCTTATTTAGAGCGTGGACGGATTCTAGTGCTTGCTGAGGAGGTACGGGGGTTTTGGGATCTCTATGGCGTTGGTGGCTCCGGCGCACATAAATGAGCATATAGGCATCTCTAGAAGTAATAGTCCTGACAGTATTGTTGGGTTAGCGAGAGCCTATTCCACGATCATGCTGGAACTACCTCGGAGAAGATAACACTGGCTGTCTGTTATATACTATTATAAATCAGGCATACAGGGGACGGGGAGAGACACTCCTACCTACAATCCGCTTCATCATCACTGACAACCCTGCGTCTCTTCACGGGACGCTTACTTTGACCACTGCTGGAGGGGATCAGCCAAAAAAGCAACACCATAAGGGTGCAATCTGGATCACCTAGAGAGATCCTCGCCATCAACTACGATTGGTGCGTCTTTAGATTTCTTCCCGTCTCCGAGCATCTTGAGCTTGGTTACGGTCTCGTCGTTGAACTGGAACCAGGATCGCCTCCTAAGGATAGAGGTGTCAGATATACTCTGAGACGGCGTGGTACACCTACTCCGTGTCGTAGACTTGCGCCTCATAGTGACCATGGTAGGCACTCGGTCCCTTATGGAGGAGAATACCCGCCAGTTCGTAAACGTTGGCTTCTCGTTCTTCAGGGGTTGGTTCACCACCATACGTCAGGAATTGGTTCATGTCGAGAGTAGTAGGAAATGAGATCGTATATTTTGACTTCCTCCTTTCCATAGTAGAGAAGTCATAGACGAAACGAAGCAGGGAAAAGTGTAGTATTGGTGGCAGTTGGCTCAGCTGAGTATACCTGGTTGCATCCCGCAGATCATTGCATTGCGGACAACGATACCTCGACTTCGGGTGAGGTGAGACTCTTTGAACGTGAATGGCTGTGCTTACTGGTTGTCGCCCGTCAGTTTCTCTTCACGCAACATCATCATTATACAATCCTCAAGTCTGGAGTTATTCTGCGAGGCGTTAATGGTTATCAAGTGGGCTATAATAAATACCATACCTCAAACGTAATCTCTATCTCCAGAAAATCCGTTGTCCTCTCCGAACGATAATGGCACGTGTCGCAAATTGTGCCATATAACTGTGTCCCTTGGAACTAAAGGATTTATAGAGGTGCGTCGGAGTCAGCATGTTTGACAACAAACCTCATTGGAAACCAAGGAGCGCAGTTCCGGAACTGACTGCTTTCGAAATTCGGTGTCCAGGTGCGACATGAAAAGCTTTGAGAATCTGAGAAAGTTTGATGAGAAAGAGGTCAAAATCAAGAAAATAGATGAACTTACTCTTGTGCGTCTTGTTGTTCCGCTGCCCGGAGGTGCAAGCTTTCTACCAACGAAGTTGGATTGAAAACTTTGCGCGTACCCTCCTGTAATGCAGTAAATGTAACTTGTAGCTGGAAGAGAGGAGAATCCTGGTCTTGTTCGGAAAGGCTGTCTAAAAAGGGGGAGAAGAGGTACCTTTATCGTATCCGTTCCTGATTGAAGCTGACATTGATAAACACCTCCACGGAAGGCTAGATTTCGGAACCAGACCTATGAAGTGATGTTTGTTGGACTTAACAACGAAGAAGTGGGTGAGCGTACCTGCAAGGAAGCATTGGCATAGCAAGTGGCACCTAGATTCTTCAGGTCGACTGTGGTCACTGATACGGCGAAACAAGTCGTTTGTTTTAAACACGCACCCTGAGCCCTACAGGGAGGTCTGACACTCGATTGTCCTCGATTGGATTGTATCCAGCTGTCGCCATCTTCAAAAATTCTTGCATAACGGTCTCTGGGTAACGACGTGGTGAGGTGACTCCAACCATCATACGCAGGATTGCATACCCCCATCTTCCCACTTCTCCTGTCCAAGGTAGTTGAGACAATTTGGGTTGTCTTTACAGCTCTTCTTCGTACATTTATCTTGCTCGTCATCTGAGATAACAATGACATCGTCCTCTTCGGTCGTTCTATCTTTCTCCTCTGGAGGGGTTGGAAGCGGTTGAACTTGAGATATCGCATACTTGTTTATGCAGAACGCATTCATATTCCTTGCTGACAGTCCGTATGCCATTAGATAATGTTCCGGAGTAATATCTGCCACCTGGGAAACTTCAGAGCCGACCCAGTTCCATAGGGAAGACTGAGGGCTTTTTGCAGGTATAAGATAGCGTCTGAGAGATTCTCCTGGGGCAAGGCCTTTGCTCGCGGCGGGACTACGCTTAGGGCGCTTAGGAGGCATATCGTCAAGACAGAGGTAAGGTTGTGGATGGGTGAAGTATGCAAACGCGCGAAGGACGCGAACTGAGTATTGAATAACGAATGATGAACATTCGATGAACTGCAATACCAGGGTCTCATCAACGCCACCGTCACCTGCTTATGCACCCTCCACCATCCTATGGACAATAAGATTCCCCCCAGGCCATCGCTTCTACAGCGGATAACCCTCAAGTTGCAAGAAAAGATCGAATCAAGAGGAAACACGACTGTAACACGTCTACAGAGGCGTCGGGCTTTCACCACATTCTTCACCCGTCACCTTTCACGGTTGATGTGAGCAATTACTCTGCGTCCCTTTTCGGCACTAATTCCCCGCTTTAGAGCTGCACTCCTAACAGTCGGATACCTTTGGCTGTTGCTGTTGCCTTCTCCAAGGTTGGGGCGCGGGACTTATATCGACGAGAATGCCTTACAACCCAGTCAGGTACGTTGCCAGCTAATACCTTGGATGTCCTGATCAAACAGACTCTTCAGGTGAATACATACTGGAACTGGGGAGATGTTCACGCCGCGGACAAATATCTCGAACAGTTGGAGTCTTTGAGAGATTTCAATGCGACTGCTCAGCAGTGAGTCTTCCACGCTTCATTTGGTGACCCACTCCACGAAGCTTTTTGAACCACAGACGTGCTCAATTCCTGATGAACGAATTCTCAAAACTCGGGCTATCATCTGCCACACAAAGATACTCATTCGAGTCAAGGTCAAGCCATCGAGTACGTCTACTCGAGCCTTCTATCTCCACCCTCACCTGATTCTCATGCCTAAAGCACGGCATCGAGGGCGTAAACGCTTATGGCATACTTGCCTCGCCTCGGGCACCCCGCAACGAAGCGATGGTGATCAGCGCATCTTGGCTAAGCAGGACTGGCGAAGGGGACGGCACATTGAACCTCCGCGGTGTCTCCACTGTTCTCGCCTTGGCTCGGTTTCTGAAAAGTGTGTTCTCAGGTTCAACTTCGACATACTGCTGCTGATTTATGTTGTTAGATTATTCTCTGTGGGCGAAGGACATCGTATTTGTAATCAGCGACGGTTATCTTGATGGAATGCATGCATGGCTGAATGCATATCACGGAGCCCAGCAAGCCAGTGAGTCAGAGACTACGAAGTAGGATGAAACACTCAACCCTGAATGCCGCAGACCTCGATGCCGAACCACTTGAGCTAGCCTCGGGTGTGATATGGACCGCACTTAATATTGACTATCCAGGACATTCTTTTTCTCATCTCGGACTTTTCTTTGGTGAAGTTCACACTCCGTGAAAGCTCAAGACATCTACTAATGCGTCTCTAGAGGGTCTAAACGGCAGACTTCCAAACCAAGATTTGATGAACTCAGTGCAACGTATTGCCCGTTATACCGGTCAGGTACCGGTCACGGTTTACGATCACATTGAATGGCGAGATCCTTCTAGTCGACCTTCTGAGCTCGCTTTCTTGCCTTCAGTCTTGCGCCACAACCCTGAAATCAAGGACTTTGTTTATCGAGCCAAAAATATACTCCGACATATTTCGTATCAAGCAAGGGGAAGACCAAGTGGGGTGCATGGTCTCTACCATCAGTGTGTTACTTTATTTCTGGGTCGATCACCTTACCTCACGGAAACCAGGTTCCGTATAGATGCTATTACTGTTTTTGCTGTACCAGCGACGGGTCCTCATGGATTCCATGCCTTGGGACGGTGAGAACCCTGTTAGTTTCTTCTCCCTTCAAAAATGATTCTAATCGATGATCGACAGGATCGTGGAATCAAGTCTTCGTACGATGAACAATCTTCTTGAACGCCTACACGCATCATTCTTCTTCTTCGTACTTACAACGCCTGATCAGTTCATGAAGATTGGAAGCTATCTTCCCAGTGCGGTCTTGATCAGTGTTGCAATGATGTTTCAAGGACTTCGATGTTGGGTGGATGCTGGATGGAGATCCGATCATCCTGAGAACAAGAGCGATCACCCCCCCAAAACCCCTATGCGGTCTAAACGAAGTCGTCCCGTGTTGCACATCCTGGCCATGATGTTGATGACCCACTTGCTCGGTGTTGCTTTATTCCTCATAATACGAAGTTCTTGGTTCTTAGATGATCAAAAGGTTGGTCTTTGAAAACTAAACAGCTACATGTTGCTCAATTCGCCTTAGATCGTTACTCCACTTATTGTGCTCGCAGTTTCAATGGCTCCGTTCGTGATATCAAAGATGTCCTACCCTCACCAGCAAGACGCTGCTCCCGCCTGGCTAGTCTTGAAAGCATTGAATCTCTGCTTCGCATCCACTGTAATCTCCACTATCACAGTGCTCAATTTCTCACTAGCTGCTTCACTTGTAGTCACATTGGGGCTTCCGTTATCACTTGCACGTCCTACTGGCTCAATGCTTCTCTTCTGGTCCAAACATATCCCTTATGCCTCCCTCGCCTCTGGATGGCTGTTCTTCCATCAGGAGACCAGGTATGCTGTGTGGCAATGGGAGGTTCTATCAGGTTGGTTTGCTCCCTTTATCTGTCTCATTTATACCCCTCTAGTCATACAAGCAGGTGTTGTGTGCATCCTAACAGACTTGTAGTGGTATGCATTAGAATACAAAGGACTCAATACAAAACAACCTCTAAGTCTATCCTATTTCCATGGCCGGCGGATCGTCCGAACCGAACAAATCGTCGTCCTCCCCACCACCGGCCCCTGCGTCCTGGTCGCCCGCTGTTTCAGGGTCTGTGTCCTCTGCTGCATTCATACTTATCCCTTCCTTCTTCATTCGCTGCTTTTCTTTAAGCTCGTCCCGCTGAGCAAGCTTCATTTCAAGATCCGCAGTCAACTTCTTCAATGCATCCTCGAATCGTTTCTGCAGCAAATTGGCAATTAGACAGAGTTAGACTTAGTCCAAGTTCACTCACTCTAATAAGAGGATTCGCTGAGCTTGCAATTTCGTTATTCTTCTTGGCCACCGCTGCCTCGAGATCCCGAATTTCCTCGTTGAGCAATTTCCTAGCCTGAACGTCTTCATCGTCGTCGTCCTCCGACTCCTCCTCTTCACTTTCGTCTTCCTCGTCGTCGTCATCCTCATTCCCAGCTTCCTCCTCATCCCCAAGAGCGAGATCAAGTTCCGCAGCTAGCTCTTCGTCAATATCACCCTCCACCTCTTCCTCTTCTTCCTCTTCATCACCCTCTCCCAGATCCTCTCTTGGAGTAGCCGCGTCGCCGAGGTCGGATATTGCGGGCGTTGGTGCATCTAGTGGCTCCTCACGTTCAATGAATTCCGAGTCAGATAGGTCGGGATTGACATTTTCCAGGACCTCTGCGCAACGCGTCGAATATGTGAGTACTGAAATTGTAAACTGAGAACGAAACGAAGACAGACCGTATTTGACCTCAGTAGCAAGAGCATCTTCGTCTAAGAGTCGTTCCACTTGTTCTTCAACACTCTCAATGGTCTAACAAAAGGTTAGATTAGTATTGTAGTGAAACACAAAGCGGCAATGGCGCACTCTTCGATTCACTCGCTTCCTGAATCTGCGCTTTCGGACGTGATGGAGTGGGGGTGTAATCCCGTGCGGCCAAATAAACTCATCAATGTTGAAGTTCTTCTGTGTTCCAACTTGCTCGTCGTTTTCAACCTTGCCCTCAACAACCAGCATCTGCACGGGAATCAGGATACATGATAGTAGAGTGAAGGAAAGACATAACCTGACATATGTCTGCAACTTTGAACATCTGCTTGTTGTCCAATGTCTTTTGCGACTCAATGATACAAGGAAGGTCCACGAGTTTCGCGGAATATGTATTGTTGCCGATATGAAACACAGCACGACGGGAGTCTATACGATGGTCAACGCAATTCCCCCAATGAGATCCGCCTGAAGTAAACTCACCCTTGAACTTGAACCAGACGTCATTCGACAACTCTCTTGACTGAACCATTTTCCTGAGCTTCTCAAGGTCTTCTCCAGGGGGCATTCGTAGAATAAACTGCTCCTCAAACGCCAACTCCTCGTCATCTGAATCCAACTCTCTATCGTATGGGCCCAAGAACGACATGCCGGGAGCCTGGGCAGCCGCTTTCTCGCTAAGTTTCAACTTGAGCTTGGGCTGTGCCTTAGGTCGCATCGCAGATGAGCGTGTGGTTCGCTCTGAGCCTTCCCCTGATAGATTGTACATCGTACTTCCGCTACGGAGTCGAGAGCTGGAGGCTCGCTCAGGTAAGGTTCTTTGGGACGTCTGGGCGTGCTGCGATGAAGCTGAAGCCCCGTTTAGAGGATGGGGGACATCTGGTTGAGTTTCGACATCGATGTCGTCCACAACAATGAGGTCTTCTTCCATTGGGCATGTGTATGTGAAGGGGTGATAGCAGCTGGAGGAGTCACCCTTTCTTGATGGGACACTCCCATGCTCAGTCACGTGGCTTTCCTTTCGCTGTATTTTTGAGTATGTAGCAGAGGTACATTTGCTACATGGATCTACTCGTCATCAATTAGTTGAATTTCTTCCTCCACTTCCTCCACTTCCTCCTCATCCTCATCCTCGCCCCCTTCCTCTTCCTCATATTCCTCCTCTTCATCGTCTTTGTCAGTCTTCCGGACCACAATTCGTATCGGAGAACCGAGTAGCGCAAAATATCCCACAACGCTGCCAAGGGCTAGACCAATAAACCCTAGCGTCAGCTTCTCGTACTGAACATCTTCATCTGTTCTTTCCGATCTTTTGGTTTGTGTCGCTCTGACAGCACGGCGTGAAGGAATCAAATCCCAAAGGGAACTCTGGGAGGACTGCACAGAGAACGTTGGTTGACCGCTTCCGAACGCTATGTCTTGTATGCGTTTCGCGTGATCGCCAAGTGTTGTATACCATCCCTCCGCAAGCTCTTTGATGAGTGGATCTGGGAATGGTGGAATAATCAGGAGAAGTGTGTGCGCTGCAAGAATAAGATCCAATGTAGTTGGCCTGGGACGGGTGTCAGGTCTATGGGGACGTTACTGGCACTCTGGGCTTACAATCCTCTATAGACGAACTGTCTGCCTTCGAGCAAGCGCGCATAGATACCGAGGATGTCTTTTGCTTTATCTTGGATCTGAGACGAGTGAGCCCGAGGAGATTCCTTGTACAAGTGCACATACATACCCTTTCTTTCTCGAAGGCTTGATTGAATGCCTGCTTCACACTTTCCTTTGCTTGGTTTACTTTCTTATCCTTGAAAGATTTCTTCTCCGGCTCGGGTTGGGGTTGGTTCCAAAGCCCAGCGCTTTCCAATCGGGGTCTATAAGACGCACGAATGCGCCCCGGAATATAATACCGTTGCGGCAAGCCGTACATGTTCACGAGCACCGGATGGACGACTTTCTCCCAATTACTAGGACTAGAGTAATAAGTATGATACTACAAACAATTCCAGTGAGTATTGTTCGACTATGATGCCAATTGCAACCTACCACGAGATTCCCGAAGTGAGATTCTATGTGAGCAATCCAGGCAACTTTTTGCGACCTTTCAGAAGATGTCAAAGGAGCATCCAAATCATTCCGGCCGGGTTTCTTCAGTCCAGCTACGTATTTAATGATTGAAGGGAAAGAACTGATGGTGAACTGGTCATGGACCAGGAACGGTAGTTGTCCTATGAATGATTCGAGTTGTGAGAATGTAATTCTCTGAGAGGAAATAGATACCCACCTACCCGTTGGTGAAATGTCGGGGTTGTTGCATTCTGAGATACTGAACTCTCCAGGGATCGTCAACTGGAGATACAATACTGTTGCGAGACAGGTAGGATCGAAAGAGGGCAAGCCCCATTGCCCGGGCCATACATATAGCGTGAAAGGAGAGCTAGTCTGTCCATCCATCTCAGAGCCTGTCTACTGAGTGGATTGGGTGAGCAAAGAACGACGTCCGTTGTTTGTGAATATGTATGTATGAACTTGGACGCGAGGTGGTTTTCGGTCAGGTGCCAGTGTGACATTGCGTATGATCGCCGGCGTGATGTTGTTTGGCAAGGACTCCCGCTTCAAACTACCTCATTGTCCTCCGAAAGCAGGAATATATGTAAGTCGAATGCTCCAATAAATAGACAGCGCGGTGTCCTCATCTACTGTTTCTTTCCTTGCTGCCTCTCACACCCCCGAAGAAAGTGCGATTTCTGAGCCACGACTACTGTCCCATGTGATGCTCTCATTGCGGCCCGCCCTCACCACCACCACGGCAAGCAACTACGAAACTTCGAATCG
This sequence comes from Podaxis carcinomalis, assembly GCA_018524395.1. NCBI lineage: Eukaryota > Fungi > Basidiomycota > Agaricomycetes > Agaricales > Agaricaceae > Podaxis > Podaxis carcinomalis. The sequence goes on from JAEUWJ010000405.1 coordinate 70,365, forward strand.
GCTGTCACGAGGACCGACAATAATGACACTGAATATTACACTGGATCCTATAACTTACTATGTCCCTTGGGAAATCCTGAATAGGTCATATCCTATCATTCCGAATTCTATGCGGTATCTCTTCCCGGCCCGCCATGTTGCCCAGAGAAGTTGCACCTCTGGTAGAAACTCGGAATGAAGCTCCCTGTAAATTCAAACCTCTGGCCCATGTGCCACTGCCGAGTACGATTCTTTTTTCAGAGGGCATATAAGTGTGAATTCGCGGGCCTCGAAAGCTGAACCAGTAAACGATGAAATTGACTGTATACTTCGCTTCATTGCTGAGTCTTGTTGCATCCTGCTCGGCCCTCCTCGCCTTTCCCGGAGCCGAAGGTATGGGCGCTAGGTAACTGGACGCTCCACCTGAACTAGATCCTCTCAGGTTTTGGCGCTCAAGCCACAGGAGGTCGAGGTGGTTCTGTTTACGTTGTAACCAATCTCAATGACTCCGGAGCTGGTAGCTTCCGCGACGCAGTTTCACAGTCTGGAAGGGTACGCAGAACAACCTACTCATTAGTCTGTCGCTTTCCAACACTCTGCAGATTGTCGTGTTTGCCGTTGGCGGCCTCATCAAAATTAATAGCCGGATTGTGGTCAGCAGTCACATCACCATCGCCGGGCAAACGGCTCCTGGTCAAGGCATTACAGTTTATGGCAATGGTGTTTCCTACTCTGGCGCGGACAACACGATTACTCGCTATATCCGCTACAGGATGGGAAAGGACGGTACATAACCAGTTATCATAGGAGGGCCCGTCGGCTCGCTGATGCGTTACTCATAGGCGACTCCGGAAAGGATGCTATCACAATTGCCGATGGGGCGAATATGATCTTCGACCACGTTAGTGTATCTTGGGGCCGCGACGAGACCTTTTCTATCAGTGGAGATGTGTCGAACATCACCATCTCTGACTCTATTATCGCACAAGGCCTAGAGACTCACTCCTGCGGGGGTCTCATCCAAACCGATGGAGGGGTCAGCATTATTCGTACTTTATATATCGACAACAAAACCAGAAATCCAAAGGTTAAGGGCGTGAATGAATTCGTGAACAACGTGGTACGTACGGCACCCCTTTAAATTTCCTATGTCGACTGAAGGCTAGACTTCGAGGTTTACAACTGGGGAGGAGGGGGCGGCTACATTGCCGGGGACTCTGATGGACCCTCCTATGCCAATATCATGAATAACGTCTTCATCAGCGGGCCTTCAACCTCCGTCACCGCTTGTGAGTAATCTCCCTCTTGCATCCAGCTTATCATGCTAAACCCGTCGTCAGTCACTCGTGGAAACGCCAACTTCCACGCATATGTATCCGACAATTACTACGACCCAGACCGAGTAAGGTACCGATGTATAACGGCGAACTGAGACTGACAACGTCCCCACAGGACGGCACCCTTAACGGCTCGATTTTATCTCCTACGTCCGCTAATTATTCGCCCATCGACTTCCAAACAACGAGATACCCTTATCCTACTGTCAAAACCCTCCTCTCCCCGCTCGATACCCTAGCTAAAGTGCGGGACTCAGCGGGTGCTAGCAAGTCAAGGGATAGCATTGACAACTACCTCATTAACACCGAACTTGCTTCTTACGGAAAGGTTGGAGCCTTGATCTCAGACCCAACTGCGTCACCCATTAACGGGCCTGGCACCTTTGCTGGTGGGACAGTACGTGATTTTACGATGGTTGGCGATATGAAGCCAAACACTTGTTCTTCTACAGCCACCCAAAGATACAGACGGTGATGGAATCCCAGACGATTATGAGAATGCACACGGGACGAACCCGAACGTCAAAGATTCTGCTAATATCGCTTCGAATGGATATGCGAGTGAGCCATACATAACAATTTTATTCATCCTCTGGTCACTAACTACTGCGGCTAACTACTAGACATCGAGAACTATATCAACTCTTTGGTATAAAGCATGTTGCATAAGAACGAGTTTTAATCAATGGAGAAGACAGCATTCCGAAAGCATACAAGGACAGGAAAACGCGAGACAGCAATATGAGCACTATAAATAACAAGCAAGACAATACGACAGCAGGTCAAGTCCGACAACGAAATCTCAAAGCAATTAGGCCGTTGATTCTGGGGACGTTGTAGCAGGAGTAGCAGGCACTGAGTCGCTACGCTCCTCTGACTGATTCGTGGCTGATTTATTGAATGGGAATATTATTAAGCCTTCTCCTGGATAGTTGACAGGTTTTTCTTCGTTTTCAGCAGGCGCTTTCAAGCTCACGGTCCTCCTAGCCTCCATGGTCGGTCGCTCCAGACGCTGGGAACCCTGTTTTACCCGTGAACATTATTCATGTTTTGTCGAAGTGTGTTGCTCACCAAACGATAGTAGACTGGATCAATCAAAGCCTTCTTGGCGCTAGATGGAGGACTTGGGCTTGGGGTTAGTGTAACAGGAGCTACGCTAATCGGCATGCTAGCGACTCGGCGTGGGGCCGGTTTTTCCATTGAGGGCGCCGTCGGAACTTTCGCTTCCTCCATAATCCCTTGGGCCCGGAGGAAATCTGTGGAATCTCAGCACTAGGTCTCGCATTCTTAAGAGTTACATACCAGGACTTCTGTAACGAAAAACAAAGGAAACATAGGTACTGGGTTTCCTTTGACCCGGGTTATCATATGGCTCAACCCTCCACGTAGAAGGATATTGTTCGAAAGAAGGCTGCTCAGCTCCAAACCTGTTCATGTGAAGGACACCGTCCTCGGATGCATGAACGGAAGAACGTACCCAATGCGCATACCATTCTTGCCCTTGTGTGCTTTTGGAAGCTGCTGAAGTGCGTTGGGAGGTGCTACAGATGCAAATTTGACTCTTTTGATTCGGAGGACTATTGTGCCTACGTCCTTGCCGGTCGAAACCGAATCTTCCAGATCAGCAGCTACCATGAATGAGAAAGTTGTCTAGGACAAAGGCAGTGGAACACTTACCACTCTCTTCAACCTTCTGGAAAACGAAAGGTCTCTCGGATGCTGGTCCCGTTCTTACACCTCCTCGCGATGCTATCCCCTCTCCATACAAGAACCTGCCTGGAGCCAGGTAGCCATCCAACATGATGTATGCGCAGGTCTCAATTTTCCCTCCATGATCCTTCCAGTACACGGAGAAAGTCTGAGGCCTTTTCAGCAATTTTTTTTTGTTATGTAATAGGATTGCGCACACCTTGCCCTCCTCGCTGGGGATCCAACAAGACACCCTATGAGCAGAGTTGTCAACGGCAACCAGGTACTCCGGCAATGGATTCCCGTCGACTACAATCCAAGCCGAGAAACCACGGTGGGTGAGCATTCACAAGTTCTTGCTCTGTTATTCGCACGGTACTTAAAGAGTGTTCGCTTCGTCCAAGCCCAAATCAACGGGTAGCTATTTCATATATCAGACCCAATAGGGGTTTCATTAGGGGATGGTCGGCTCACATAGATGAGATATACAGGATGCTTCCGATGAGCGACGTTTCTTTGGCAGAGGTTAAGATATGGACTCCGTGTGGGGCTACCAGTTCAACTTGCTTTGATCAGAACTAACTATTTCGCTCGTGTCCAATCACGTGCTGGGACGATATATTCATCAGTGATGCGCCACCCGACGCGTTCTAAAGCACCCTCACTTCTTCGAACATGCCACCGAAAAAAGAGGGCTCTTTGAAACGTCAACGCTCTGAGGTTGACGATGACATACCTTCGAAAACGTCTCTGAAAAGGACGAAAAGTGGTGTGTCTCGACAAGTGGAGAATCCTCAGCCAACCAACAAAGTATTGCCTGTACATATCAGCTTTCCGCCTCGTGTACCAAACACGCTTCGCATTGCTACTTGGAACATCTGTGGTCTCGCCGCTAGTCAGAAGAAGGTGACTCCACTCACCCGTCAAAATGGACTAATCAATACCATCATTCTCAACCACAGGGCTTTAAACATTATATAGAAGCTGAGGATGCGGATATCCTGATTTTGACAGAAACAAAGGCGCTTATCCAGACCCTTAACGATCACTAGACACCTAATCTTGGTATAGGTTAATGAACAGCCGGTTGACCCAGCCCTGAACGCAAGATACCCTTATTCTTACTGGAGCATTTCCGAAACCAAATCCTACGGTATGTCCAGGTATAATCTCGCATCTGCTTTTCTGACGAGGACCAGCCGGTACCGCCATTCTTTCAAAGCACGAACCACTTTCCGTCACCAAAACACTTCCCAATCATCCGAACCCCAAAATAGCCAAAGGCCGTATCATCACGTTGGAATTTGAAAACTATTACCTGATCGGAACCTACGTTGTAAATGCTGGGTCGGAACTCAAGGTAGGTCATGACTGTCAGGTTTTTCCCATCTCGTGGCTAAATGAATTAGACCCTAGAGGAGAAGAAGGAATGGAACAAGCACTTCGAAGTTTACATCCGTGATCTAGACAAGAAAAAACCCGTGATCTGGGCTGGAGACCTCAATGTCGCACCCACAGAAATAGGTAACCTTGACCTATACTTTCCGTTCTGATCTCCACCGAACTACGAATGCTAGACCTCGCTAACGCTAAAAAGAACTGGAACAAGACCCCTGGTTACACGGAAGCCGAAACAACATCCTTCAAAAATATACTGAATCCAACAGGAGTCGATGCTGGCAAATTCGTTGATGTTTGGCGCAAATTCCACCCCAATGACCAACATTACACCTACTTTTCCTACCGATTCAACTGTCGATCCAAGGGCTTGGGTTGGAGGCTGGATATGTGTAAGTTTCCCCCCATTCAATTTACACCCATATATGATTAAAAGATTGCGTAGTTGTTCTGAGCGAACGGATTGTTGAACGTGTAAAAATGGTGTGTCATTACAGTGGTTACTATCCTTAGGCCTTATCTAAGTTTTTACAGTGCGAGATCAGAAGCGAAATCTATGGAGCTTCGGATCATTGTCCTGTGGTTATGGAAATTGAAGGAGGGCTCTGATGTGGTGGTGTCCATAAAACCGGTTGCGGCCTTTTGGTACCTTTTGTCGAACTGAACAGAAATTAAAGAGTTTACATGGGGGCATAGCTCAGTTGGGAGAGCAGTAGACTGAAGCAATTCGTATTCTAAAGGTCCCGCGTTCGATCCGCGGTGCCCCCATGTTTTTCTTAGCCCTCCTATATTTTCACGGCTACTTAACCATGCTGATGAGCATGTCTTGCAGTCTTACCATCAAAGCATGTAGAACATTCCCAGAACATTCCATCCGCCTATGACAAATCAATATTCTCCAAAACGTACATGTCCAGTCTGTTCCGCATGAGCACGAGCTTCTTTTTCTCCCTTCAAACCCTTTCCACATTGCTGGTTTAATATATCAGATATGGGTGTGGAGGGTAAGATATCCAGGGTTGGACCCACCTCGCATTTCAGATCAAATGTACTTGTATTGGTATACGCTTTCTTGGCGCGCAGGATATCAACTAATTTGGCCGCGGCCACGAGAATTGGGTCGCTTTTATCGTCCGCAGAACTCTGGAGCTTGCGTCAAACCAGGACAACGTTCTGCAAAAGCAGTACTCACTATTGGGAAGAGGGTTTGGTGCCACTCGTTCGGAGCCTCAACCATTGGCGCCAGTGATGCCGCGTCGTAATGTATACCTGAATATATCACTATGCAACGCATACCACTGCTGACACTCTCCAGCGGGGAGAAATGGTCGATGCGGCCGGTCTCCACGTCGATGCTAGCAATTTCTATACCATAATGCTTGGCCAGGACTGCGAGCTCAATTGCGCCTCCCCATGTTGTTGGTTTTAAAATTGTTTGGATATACTGAGTGGGAGGCATGCTTTTCAAGCGATTAGTGTGGGCTTGCCGGTCTGGTGTGGGACGCACCCCAGGATAGCTTCATTGTAAGTCTCTGGGTCGGCTCGAATGTCCTCGGCGACGACTGTAAAAAATAAATATAACACTAACGTGGTTAGGGATGAGGCGAACCCTCACTTTTTCTCAATTCTTGTGCCTTCCCCATGCTTTGCTCGAAAATGAGTGCGGTGGCTGAGAAAAGGCAAGAGTTGTCATCGGGAACTATCTGTGTCACCAAGCTAAGAAAGAGAATTCACGGGGATTATTCACACTCACTCTATGCACCAGTACACTGCCGTCGCCTGTCTCCACAAAATCGGGTCCACCGGAGTTATTTGGAACCAACCCCGGTATCGAGGGAGTTGTTGCAGAAGGACGTGCAGCGTTGGATGTACGTGTGGACGAAGCAGTGGGCGCGATAGTAGTGTCCGGGGCGGCTCGCGCAGTGCCTCCTGAGGGTTCGGAACCTGGAATTTCACTCACGATGATCTGCTCGCCGCTTTGGATTCCGAGACTCGAGAAGGGGAGTTCTGGAACTAGTGTCAGAGTTCGCGGTGGATATCCGGTTTTAACTTTGTATTGGGATGGGTCAGCATGCGGAAACAATATTCAGAGAGCCGACACACGGGCTTGACGGGAGGGTAATATGTTTGTCTCAGAGTAGATCTGTTGTTGGAAGTCCTGAACGGTGAAGCCGGCGTCGTCAAGTGGGATCTGCAGGGTAGAAACACCCTTCGGATGCCTGAGTCGCACTGGGGCCATCGTCACGTTCTGGAACAGGTGTGGTTCAAAGTACAATTAGCCCCTCTCGCTATCGATATTGGGCATCTGGCATTCCGTCATCTGTTGATCAGGATGACGGCATCTTCCTCTTCTGGAAAACTACCCATAAGCACACACCTGTTCAAGTCGTCGCACAGAATCGTCGACATCAAGGTCGTATCCAAAGCAATACGCACCAAGTTGATGATCTTGCTCTTTTAGACTGCTCATAGGCAATACCCTTCGCGGCAAGCCGAACAAGGCCGCGGGTATTTTAAGCTCCAGGTCTCGGATCTCAGTCTAAGGCGCGTCATAGCCCTCCGGCCGCGTCACGATTGTATCACCAATTTCTGGTCTCCATCCCCCGAGAAGGGTATATAAGATGTCTCCTCCTTTCCATGACAGTTCTCTTCAGCACTCTCGCATCCTTCATACTCCAAATAGCCATACACAATGTCTGATACCGGTCGCCAATCTTTCACCGACAAGTTGGGGTCCAACGCGCAGGTGTGATTCCATCCCCACTACATGTAGGACTTCTTCACTTACTGTGCATATAGCCTGAATCCCAGAAAGGCTACATGGAACAAGCCAGCGACAAGGTGAAGGGCACTATGGATTCTGCTGCGTCCGCCATGCAACCCAACGTCGGTGATTTGAGCCTTCTCGCCAAACGGTATTAACTGTAGCACAGAGCCAAAAGTCTACCGCCCAAAGCGCCGGCGACACCATGAGCAGTAACTTAAACACAGACCAGGTGTGCCTGTTCATTCCACCTCAAACCTTGCTCATGTCACAACGTAGGGGTCCATGGCTGATAAGGCCAAAAATACTACGGGTATGTAGGCAACGAGGACCCTTGAGCAGTCTCGATAGTCTACACGTAGAGATGTGTATTGTGACGAGCAGCATACGTTTATCATTGCTTTAACGTAAAGAGCGATAGAATCATCAGATAATCTGCTACAACCGAGGTGAAATTCTGCCTACGTGGCCAACAAGCGGTTCCCAATCAATGAGACAAGAGTGGCATCTTCTCGGACTCGACGGTTTCAGTAACCCGAGGTGAGGTGGATGGAACCTGGATTTGCTCGATTTTCCGTGTGGTCCTCGCGTCGGTCTCAATGTGTTCGACCAGCGCCTTTAATTCCTCCTCGATCTCTTCCTCAGCTATATCAATTCCAAGGGCCACATCACCGCCAATTCTAATGGCATTGTCGATCTCCCGGGTATCTTCATTTGCTTCTGCCAGGGCATCCATCGTTCTATCAATGTTCTGCCGTTGCAGTGAGGGGTGAGAAAGTATGGCACGTAATGTAGCCGTCGACGTTTCATATGTCTTCATAATCTGTGAAGAAGCAATTCAGTAGGGGGTTGGGTCCTAACTGCTGTATAACTCACCTCCACATCACCTGCCGCTGTCTCAATAGAAAGCATAGTACCCTCTAGTGCATTCAAAGAGGTAAGTCTTTTGCTGAGGAGATCCTCGAGTTGTTTTCGCGACTTGAGGTAACTGAGAGCCAATGGTTTCCGCTTCTGTTGTAAGGCGGTCGTAGCTTTGCTCGTGCAACTGGGGGCTCAAATTCAGATATGCGAAAAAGTATTGATACCGGTGATTCCTTACTCGTCAATCCTGCGTTGGATGCCATCGACTTGGCGCTGCATGTTGCAGATAGCCGACTTGAGTTCCAGGATACCACGATCAACGGCTGTAATTATCCGTGCACTAGGTGCGGCAGAGCTATCAATGAATTTCACGACCTAGACAGGAGATGTGAGCCAAGGTTTTGTCCATTAGAAGCTGGAGGGCTCACTTCAGTGTCGAGGACCAGAACTTTGCGCTCTCGTTCGAGGTATTTGAGGATAACTCGGGTGTCTACCTCGTTCAGCAACTCGTTTGATGAACCAAACACAGATGCAAAGGACTTTCTGAATCCCTCCCAGGTGTAAAGTGTATCGGCCGGACCTGTCATTCTTGACTCCTGCAAAGACATGACGGCATCCGCAGCCCTCTCGACGAGCTCCACGAAAACGTATTCACCCCACCAGTCCGATTCTTTCTGAGAATGACTGGTCGAGCTCAGGATGCCCTCGTCACCAACGATGCCAATTTGCTCCAACGCCCACCACAATGGTCTTCCTACCACAAACGAGGCGATACGATAGGGTAGCCAACCTGCATCATATATTGATACTTTGGAGGCCATAAACTCGGGTAGTGAAATGAGGGCTTTCTCTGAGAGCAGATCATTCTTGCTAGGACAAGATCTCGTTTGAGGGCAGTGTATATTATCAGGGATCCAAATGGCTCACGATGACAGCACCCATCGCTAAAGGCTTGCCTATTTTCTCCACCCTCACGCGATCCAGGAGACCACGGTTGGCCTGGAGAACAAGTCTGCTTCCTGTACTTCCAGTAGCATCTTGCTGGAGGCCTGAGTCAATGAATGCCGCGAGTACCTTTCGCCACCATTCAACATTGGCACGGAAAGCTGTTGGATTGGAGTGCTTCTGACGGGAGAAGTCAGAATAGAGGGCTTGAAGCCTGGGTCTTGATGTTTTTGTGAAGATATCAATGGAGGCGAGGGAACTTGTGGAAGCTGGAGAAGATGGCGCTGACATGGTCGCTATCTAACCGTAGAACAGCCAATGCCATTGCCAAATGCCTCAGTTTGACGCGTCACATCACATGATTTGAATGCATGGATCTGAGATTCATCTTCAAGTCCCACTCACTCAAACATGTATGTACCAAGTCGGCGCACACGGTGGTCCGATTTCTCTCTTAGTATGCTCCCTCGTTATACAAGCGAAAGAGGTCATAATTTTATAATGCGTCTACGCTGGGCTTTTAACATAAAACTACCTAATACCAGTAGAACAATTAACAAACAGCGGCTCAGAACCAGTCATAGCAGCCGCTCAACCTTGTCTGTACTACCGTCAGTGGTTGACGAGCGAACAACCCGCGACGATTCCTCTTGGATATGAGATAATCCAAGATTGCCGGGAAGGGTGCTCCTCCTCGGGACTCTCGTTTGGGTAAGGAAAGGATAAGGGTGCGCAAAACTCTCAGAAGTTGGAGCACTGGCGTTTCCACCCGAATGGCTTTCTGAATGTCCTCCCGTAGTGGTGAAAATGTCAGACGATGCCTCGGCAGGAGAATATGGTCCTCTGTCAGTGGATGCGTACTGTGTCAAGTTTAATATAGGAGCTTCTTCCTTATGAGAACACTTACGATGTAGCTAGGTAAGGATATTCTAGACGGTGCCACACTTTGAGGCTTCTCGGGACTCCGGTGTATCGAAGCCAATTCCAGTGGGCTAGAGACGAAGAAAGGGTCCCGCCCCCCCATAACGGGTCCTTCAGGAGTGTTAACTTTCTTAAGCTGGCGGTATAAAGTCGTTTGGGCAGCTGGCGGGTTGATTGTTCGTCGGCGACGCAACCATAAGATGTAGATCCCGGAAATAGTGCCCGCAGCTGCGGCAACCGACCCCAGCACACTTCCAGTAATAATAAATATTTTGCTTATACCAGAGTTACCAGAATCTACTGTTGGAATTGCGGGAGAGTCGGTGGCGCTCGCTGACTCGAGAATTGCAGACGAAGTGGTGAGAGAAGTACTGCTAAAGGAGGTTGTGCGGGAAATGCTGGATGTCTGGGCAACGATCATATGCGGTGTGGAAATTGTAGTTGCAGAGGTGAGTGTCTGGTTGGCTGCATGACTCATAAACAACATTGGTCTGGCGAACTGGGGGACAGGGATCCTCACCGGTGATGGTGGCCCAGATAGCAGCGTCTATATCAAAGCGGTTGCAAGTAGCCTGTCGGGACTTTAAGGTCGCAAGGTCCTTCTTGACGGTTGGAGATGTACTTACTGATATTCCATTAAATGCCCAAGACGGGATGGCAATGTCTCTAGATGCGTTCCCTGGAATTCTGGACGAAGTAAGCGATCAGAACTGTGCTTGGGGATATAGAGCTTACACGCCAAGGTATGCAATAGCACAATGTTTTCTCCAGGAAAGCCAGCTGTAAGTGTGAAGGTGCAATCAAAACTTCTGTTGAACCGTCAAGCTCCAATAGAACTCACTCAATGAAGAAACGATCCTGGCAAGCTGCGCAGACGGACAACAGAGAATATATCACAGAGTTGCAAGCACAGATGTCATGAGTATTCTTCGGGTCGGGACCGAGATAGATTTCGTTCGGAGCAAGTTGTTTGATCGTGACTAGTAAGTTGGTTCGAGGACTAGTCTACCTGAGGCGTAGAAGGCAAAAATACCGTTTGTATCGTTGCGGCAACTGGCTTGTAACAGTGCTGCAACTACACAGGGATCTTCCCCCTTGTCATTTCTAGCCTAGAACGAAGGTTCGACCTCAGGTTCAACGTGCGTAAGACCCAACGACATAAAGACATGTAATTACCCAATCGAATAACGGGGAGCAAGTCACTTGGGACTTTTGGGCAGGAAGTCGTAGGGCCCAGGATAGAATGCTAACCGCCGCGATCCACCGGGTCATGACGGACGAGTGAGGAGGCGAAGGTGATTCGGGCGGAAGGAATCGCCAAGCCTATGGGAGGGCCACATATCCGTGAAGTTCCAGACATTCATACACAGCATATGTGAGAACTTCCTCCGAGAGAAGTGATTGCTCAGCGTGTTCCATCCTTTCTTCACATGTAGAATTGAAGTTCGGGGATCACATGCAATCTTTTCAAGAAAAGAAGTCCTTCAATAGTTTAGCGTACTTGGTGCCCGCGTTAACCACGGAACCAGGAATAGAAAAGAAGACCGGTGTTTGGTGATATTGGGCAATATTCGACCGTTTTTGTTGAAAGGCAGCGAGAGACCTTGCGAGGTAGTGGCAAAGTGATAACAACAGTCATATTCCAGAAAAATCATGGGCGGCCAAAATTGGTCTCGTGGACACTCCTCGTACCACCTCTTTAATTAAGTGATGATTCACAATCTGATCGCCATTCGGCCTGAAGTTCGTGGATGTGTTACGATCAGGTTAGACGACTAATATGGCATAAGGAATGATCCAAACTGTCAAACTTCTGCAGCTCCCGTATATCCACGCAGATTTCCTGGACTTTGAACGGTCATTGCAGTTTTCGGGCTCCTTGAGCTGCCGGTGCCATCAATCGGGGTTTGTGCTGGTGCAGTTGTATAGACCGTAGAAGTGCCAGGTGATACCGAATGATAATTCAAGTCGGAGGCGCTCTGCGACGACGGCATAAGTCCTCTGGTTATCGTGCTACAAGGTCGCCAAATTTTACTCACATACGGATACGGTGTGACTACGGAGGCTGGATCTGATAAAGACCTGGCATGTGCATGGACAATTGGAAGGGGAGATGATGTTTGGTATTTGTCACTGAAAGGTTCATCCAACGGCGCAGGTTTAGAATTCCGCCTTCTTTTGGCTTGAAGCGTCATCCAGAAGATGAACAGAAGAACGATGATGACAAAAATCAGAACACCGACGGTAATCCCAGCAATGGCACCTGAGCTCAGGCCTCCAGAGTCATTTGGTACCGAGGAACTGTTAGAGCTGGGAGTTGAGGATGGTGTCTTGCTGGTGGCCAGAGTCGAACTAGAGCTCGTAGAGCTGGGGAAAGCGGCGGCCCTCTCTGCTTCTGTTTGAGGTATCAGACGTGACTGTCACCATAGGGTAGGATCCAACTGACCTCGTTCAGCTGCAAGCGGGTCAAACGTATTGTTGGTCTGATGCAATTGGTAAGATGTGGTAGATATGCATACGTTGGAGCTGTAATACTTGCCAGAGAAATGTCGAGGTCAGCCCAAGAGGGAAGTTCCACCTCGCTAGGTACCGGTTTCGGAAACCTGATGGATACAAAACAGGGTATGAATTCCAGTTCAGTGTATGATTGTCTTGCTGAAACGCACTGGCCAACTGGCACAAGGGAAGGGCAATTTATGGCCCATGTTGTGTAGTTCGTGAAAGTTCGATTTTGACATAGACCACAGGCACTGATCAGAGAGTAGACAACTGAGTTGCATGTACATTGGTTGGCTAGAGCAAAGCTTGGCCCGATATAATGATTTCCTGGAGGAATCTGGTTTACAGACGTGGCTGAGGTACACACGTTAACAGTTAAAGAGTATTAAAGTACAAACAACGCACGAATGCCGCAAGATGACTCCAGGAATGCCCCTACTAAGCAGGGGGTTTGACCGCGCGAGTTAATCGACTATAATGCAACGGATGTAAGTAAATCATTTAGAGTTTGAACTAAGTACTTACCCACTGGTATTCAGGTATGCATTCCGTGACATTTGAGCTCTGTGCGAGAATGCTGGTGACGATGGCCAGCGATACCACCAAGGTGCTAAAACCTTTCGCCATGTTCCGGGGATGTTGTAGCCGTCGAAGTTGTGGCCAACCATAATAGTGTTCTTGGCCGGTTTATCATTGTAGGCGTCCATTTGGTCGCGAAAATAGACTGGTATGAGAGTCTGGAGCAAAGAATCAAGGCAGTGCGCCTCATGACTTTTCTCCACTGGGATGAAGTGACCACTTTTGGATGATATCGATGGGAAGTTGATGGGAGAGTACCAGTGGTATCAGCACTGGGGAGGGAGGCTGTGCAATCTTCGTATTCTTCGTACCCACGTTGACCCCACTTCTACTAATTTGGATTTCCCAGTCAAAAAGTGGTGTTTCATTAATCGTGAGAACGTCACGGGAACAAGTAATCGTCCAAGGTGTACTTCAAACACGAAAGATCACAAAAAATTCTCCTATCACAAAATCAAAGCTCAGGTGCCCCCGTGTAGCGGCCGGCTGGGGTTGCGTTCGGAGAAGGCATTTGGAGAGGAGCGTGCGGAACATGGGGTGTAGAGCCCTGGAGCGAGCTGTACGTCGCGGAGGCGGGTGGAGGTGAATTGGTGAGCGTATAAGGCGAGCTAGGAACTGGAGCCGGGGTAGCGGGGAACGTGCTCGGATCAGAGGGGTCCTGAAGCAGAATTAGACAAAGTGGATCAGGTGTAAGGGGAAACATACATAGAGCTTCTGGGCCTGAGTAGAGGGGTAGGGGCTCGCATTAGGATTATAGCTCATACTGTGTTCTGGACCATATGGAGTAGCCATGTAGGGCGTTGTGTTGAATGCCGAGGAAGCAGGCTGTTCAGAGGCTGCACGGCGGCGGCGGAAGAAGAAGTAAACAAGACCCGCAACTAAAGCCAAACCAACGACACCGCCAATAACGCCTCCAGCGATTGCTCCAACATTTGTGCCAGATTTAGAAGAGTTGCCTGCACTAGGGATACCGGTACTGCCTGGAGAGCCTGTGGTTGTGGCGAAAATGCCACCTGTACTGGATGCCCCTGTCGAAGTTGCAAGGCCAGTGGATTCCGGTCGATCTGGTTGTTGGTTAGGGGCCGGCTTAGAAAGGACATGCGTGCGAAAGTAACACTTACTTTCCAAATTTTGTGCTGTAGTGAGGCTGAAGTCATTGGTGACCTAGCGAGCGTCCTGAGCAACCTCGGTAATACTCCAATGAAATACAGACTTACAGACACATCTGCATACGCCCAAGCGGGCACCCTGGTGCCGGAGGGAAGGGGCCGGGGGAAACTGAGATACAATTGAGACTGGGTTTCGCGTTGAATAGGTCGGAGAAACCCACATTGTAGGATACACAGTAGTGCAATTTGCGTTGAATTCGGTCCACCTGTATCGTGCAATCAACACGATTGACAATCAGCAAGGCACAAACAGCACCTACTCTAACCAGTTCCGGCCTTGACATGCTGCGCAAGCACTCAGCATGGAGTAGTAAACAGAGCTGCAGCGGCATGAGTTCTGCACCGCTCGAGAGGGGCCAAGATACACGAAGCCTGGGTCTAGGGGGTCAAGAGTGAAAACTGGCGGCCACCAGTTTTCGTTAATTAGGGGGTCATCAACCTGATCAATCACAGAAGCTCACCCCCGTCATTGCATGCGCCCGCCAATTCAGCGGCAACTTGACAAGGACTATCTCCCACTGAGTTGAAGGTCTTTCCGACACAAAGAAAGGTTAAGCATCGACCGGAAAGCCAGTGAAACCCCACCCACCCATCTCAGAGAGCTAACTGTGCAAACAGCGTTTGAAATAGCTTGGGACAAGACTCCGGGAAGGAAAGCAACCGCCAAGTATGCAAGGCGGGGCATAGTGAGGGTGGGAGACAATGGGTCGTGGGCGAGTACCTCAAGGTTTGAAGTGACAAGTCGGCGCCCGATTTGAGGCTAAGGCTTCTTTGGCCCTGAGATTACCTGATTGCCCGCAAATGTTCATTTAGAGATTGACGCCCGTCGTGAGGCTCCTACGCTGTTGATACCGATCTTCTGACCCCGGTTTTCCCAGGCAGCGATGTCATATCTTGCAAAAAACGCACTTGGAGCTCGAGGATGAACCATTCTTGTTCTTCTGTGACTCCCCGAAACGCGAAGATGGGAGTGGTAGAAGTTGTCGTGAATGTCCTTCAGTGGGAGTTATGCGGCCGGATAGGACGGGAGATTATAAATGGGTAGCACCGCTTTGACATGCTGTTCCAGCGTTGATCCTGGTCACCTGGTGCCACCGCCAAGCGCACAAGAGGGGATTATACGGCATCACACCAATGCTCTCCTAAAACTATTAAATACATTCCACTGGACAGTCTGACTTGTACACCTATTCGTTGAACACATGTCGCATGAAGATCCTCTTGTGAAGTTTTGACCCAGCTTCGTCAAAGGACTGCATCTCCTGCTCTGTCAAATCTGGTACATTCTCTGTGTCCAGGAACTCCTTGATGCGAGATACCTTCGATGAAGTACTGCATTGGAGTGTGAGGCAGCAACCACTCTGTATAGCCAACGAAGAACTCACGTTATGACCACAGCCCCCTTTTGGAGAATCCACTTCATGACGACTTGTCCTTCAGTAACAGGAGCTCCGCGAGTTTGTTCAAGTCGTGAACGAATGGTGGGCAAAACAGCCTTAAGTGGCCCTTCAGGGACACGAACGACGGGAGTCTGGCCGCCGTAGGAAGCGATTGTAATTCCATTCTTCTGACACAATTCAACTATTGGCTGAGCCGCTTTCCAAACATACGGATGCAACTCGATCTGCATGCAATCATCAATCTCGTCTTACGTCCAAAGATAAGTTCGTCTACCCACCTGGTTCATTGAAGGGATTATCTCTGCCTCGGGGAGAATCTCATTCAAGTCCTCTACTTTGAAATTCGAGACCCCGACGGATTTAGCAAGCCCCTCATATTTAAGCGCTTCCATTTGTTTCCAAACATCCTTCAACCTGTTCTCCTTCGTGTATGGTGTGGGATCATGAACGAGGAAGAGGTCAACATAGTCGAGGCCAAGCTTCTTCAGTGAACCGAGGAGCGTATCCTTAACCGTTTGACCAGGACTTAATCCTTTGAGTTTCGTGGTCACGAATAGCTCAGAACGAGGCTTTCCCGAGAGCTTGATGCCCTGTCCTAGAGTTTCTTCGTTCTGGTACATCTGCGCGCCATCGAGATGGGTGATACCATTCTCAATTGCCTGGCGCACTAGGTCTGAGGCGTCCTTCTGGTACAAGGCTGTCCCGGTCCCGAATCCGAGCCAGGGAATGCGGGTGCCATCGTTGAGGGTGAATTCCAATTTAGACATGGCCAAGTTTGCAGAGAAGAGCCTGAGATGAGGCTGGGTTTTTATGATACTGCTGATCCGACGGAGTGTCATTCGTCAGTCGGATAATGGATGACTCCTAATTAATAATTCGTCGTCATTGGGTTAAGGAGATAACGTCTATGGTCCCCGTGATATCTGCCCATCAATCCTCACACCGGCCCTAAATGGCTCGTAATAAAAGTGACTTGGTCATATCCCAGTGTGCATCTTTTAACAACTACTCAGGCGCTGTTATACCACATGTTGGGCTGCCTTTGCACATTGGCATTCCTTCATCGCAGCAGCCTCAGATCGACCGTTGCACTCTTTGGCTGATCATAATGGCATCTATACCAATGACTGTTGTCGGTCACCTAGTGTATCAACACCTGAATATATATGATTACATGGTTACTCTACAATACGCTTTGTCCGATCTCAATTATAGCGAGTGAAAAGCATAAAGTATCACCATTTTTTTGGGTTAAGTGGTTGCTGCAGACAAGGCGTCAATGAGATTTTTTTGGAATTCGAGTACCACTGACAAAAAAGCTATTAACCTGTGATTGCTGCAAGCCATGTGCCGGTTGCGGGTGTCCTGGTTTATGAAAAACTAGAGGGGGTTCGGTGCCATATGCAGCCTTGTACGCTGCAGATGGTGCAATTCTTTGTCGCCTTCTCCGCACGATCAAATAGAAAATGACAGCTCCAACCAGAAGGACCACAACCAAGCCTCCTACCGTCCCACCAGCAACTACACCTGCATTTGGCTGTCGAGAAGTTTCAATAGGTGTCACTGCAGCAGATGACGCCGCGACAGAGGACGACCTCTGGAGTACGGAGGCACTTTCCGTTGTATTTGGAAAAGTCGGGGATGTAAAGGGGAATGCGCCAAAAGCAGTAGGCGAACTGGAGAGTGGGGATACTGAAGTTGATAATGGTGATAGGCCGGAGGCTGGCGGTTCTCCAGGTAAAGGGTTTTCTGGGGTTTCTGATGAGGGTCTCCGGAGGGTTGGGGATACGGGGCGTCTCTCACTGGCATCCGGCGCTGGGGCAGAAGAGTTCGAAGATAAAACTCCTTTGGTAATCTCACTGGCATCGGTGAAAGGTGGAGAGCTGGGATGGGTCTGTGCCACTGGTTCTGCTCCTGGTGTGGGAGATTCAGAATTGCCTATGAAAACCACTATTAACGGTTTGAAGGGATACTCACTAGGATCCCGAACTCGCGTCGATGGTTGTATGGGTGGCGCAGGTTGTTCCTGTACTGAAATTAAGCTTGACCGTTGGCTAAGAAGTCGATGAAAACCAACGCGATGTTCGGAGGCGGGTTGTTCCTGTGTGGGGCGTATTGGAAGACCAATTGTTAGCTCTGAAGAAACTAATAGTAAACAGATCCGCAGAGAGGTTGAAGGCCGAAGGCGTGAATTATGGTAAATGTATGGAGGCCACGACCTAGGTTGGCGCATCTGAGAGGGTTTCCCTTGGCTCTAGTGATAAAAGACGGGATCGGAAGGGAGAGGTAGGGTCAAGTAGTTATGTGAAGCCTTGTATCAAATACTTGATGTTACTAGGGAAGGAGGCGGTATTCATCAGGGTGATGGGTCG
This sequence comes from Podaxis carcinomalis, assembly GCA_018524395.1. Taxonomy (NCBI): domain Eukaryota; kingdom Fungi; phylum Basidiomycota; class Agaricomycetes; order Agaricales; family Agaricaceae; genus Podaxis; species Podaxis carcinomalis. Next base: position 88,278 of record JAEUWJ010000405.1, read on the forward strand.
ACTCGAGCCATGGATGCATATATAGCCATCGTATTTTTTCGACTTCCATCTCGTACTGGTCTGCTGTTGCTGTTGTCAGACATGATGATGAGGTATCAGCGCTGGAGGGCAGAAAAGAAGGCCAGATTTGGTGGCTATTTGCAGGGCAAGACCCTTGATGCAAGATGAAACTGATGTTGGCTTGTTCGAAATGTCGGTGATCGCTAATTATAGAATTAGGATAAACGGGGATGATATATTTGATGGTATCGTGAGAAAATATTTGTCAGACTGTACATTACCAGCCACACGCTGGGCGACGGCACTGATTGTGACCACCCAAATCATCGTCGTTCCTCAAGACCCGTAATGGCTCCCTCCACCACGTACGTTCACCAGTCATCTCATTGATACCGGAATATTGATGGAGAGACCTTGTTGAAACAGCGTCCCGAGTGCTTCGGTCAGTCAGAAACTATGCTCGAATTACGGAAGGAAGTGTTGCTGAGGGTTGGATTCTTGTAACAGGCGATTGAAGTCCCGGAGACTCTCCTCAAGAAACGCAAGCAAAACGAAAAGGCCCGAGAGGAGCGCCTTGCCGCAGCGGCAGCTGCTCGCAAGGTGAGTTTGGAGTACTGAAACATTGGTTTTCCGTTGGGGGATGCATAACTTCGCTTCGACACTTGGCTAGTGGGGGATCTCTTCACCGTGTTGCCGTCAAATCCATCTTTCGGGACTGACTTTCTTGTTTTATTTTTGTCATGGGGAGGAAAGTTGAACTTAATGACTTACAATACTTTCAGGCCCAAAAAGCGAAACGCAAGGTCATCTTCAAGCGTGCCGAGTCCTACGTAAAGGAGTACCTTGCTAAAGAGAAGGAGGAGATCCGTCTAAAGCGTGCCGCCCGCGCATCTGGTGACTTCTATGTTCCCGCCCAACCCAAGGTTTACTTTGTCATCCGTATCCGTGGGTGAGCACGTTTCCTTCGGACTTCTGGCCATGTCAATTGACTGGTTCTTAGTATCAATGAAATCGCCCCCAAGCCTCGCAAAATCTTGCAGCTCCTCCGGCTCCTGCAAATCAACAACGGTGTCTTCGTGAAGGCCACCCGCGCAACCCAGCAAATGCTCCGTCTTGTGGAGCCCTATGTGACATATGGGTTAGTACGAGATTGGTCTTTTGCCCACAGCCCCAACTAACTTGGAGCAAGCGAGCCCAACCTCAAGTCGATTCGTGAGTTGATCTACAAGCGTGGATACGGCAAGGTCAACAAGCAGCGCATTCCTCTCACCAACAACGGTGTCATTGAGGAGGCGCTTGGCAAGTATGACATCCTTTGTGTTGAGGATTTGGTGCATGAGATCGCCACAGCTGGCCCCAACTTCAAGCAGGTGTGTTTTTCTTTTACCTGAGAGAGTTTTTGATCCGACATCGGCTTAGGCATCCAACTTCCTGTGGCCCTTCAAGCTCTCCAACCCCAACGGTGGCTGGAGGACACGCAAGTTCAAGCACTACGTCCAGGGTGGTGACTTTGGTGACCGAGAAACAAGCATCAACAAGCTCATCCGACAAATGAATTGAGCATTGTTCCTCGTGGATTGTATCGACGGAGACCCTCGAGCGGAGATGACAGTGGTGGGGCAGGACAACAGACACATGCAGGTGGTCATCATTAGGCCAAAACCATTTTCTCTCTGTATCCAATCGTGTTATGTCATATGCCCTATGAATGCAATCCCATCTGCATGATATTCAGTTGTTACTTGCAGTGGACAATTCGGAGTTTTGCAACGCGGGGACGACGGGTAGGCCCATGAGCAATGCCCTCCTTGGTATCGGAACACGATGTTTGGATTCTGGGTGTTCGGAAACCGAGGTCCTGTTGTGGGCCTGTGCACCGCTTGTGCAAATGGAAATATAATATAAAAGCCCAAATTATATTGGTTCCGAGTCCTTCCCTTATCTCCCCTAACCATCACTTCTACCGTTTCCCTAATGTCAGCAGCTAAGAGCGCCGTCGAACACCTGTTAGGCTCTAATGCTCGGTGGGCCGAAGACGTCAAACGAGCTCAACCAGACTTCTTCACTGAATGTGCCAAAGGCCAATCACCCCATGTACTATTTCTTGCAGTTCTGTCATGCTATCCTTCTGATGTACTTTTTAGACGCTCTGGATTGGTTGCTCAGACTCTAGAGTTCCCGACTCCGTTGTGACTGGTACTCGGCCGGGTGAAATTTTCGTTCACAGGAATATTGCCAAGTGAGGTTCAATCCCTTTCTTCGGCAACTCCACTCTGACAAGGTCCCGGCTAGTCAGTTCCGCTTGGACGACGAGAATATTTTAGCGGTTCTGGAATACGCTGTCAACTTTCTGGGGGTACAACACGGTGCATTTTTTCTTTCCGTCCTGCTTTAATACTATTCCAACCGTTTTCCCTCTCATCTCCGCTCACCACCAACATGTCGACCCGCAATAGTCATCGTTGTCGGTCATAGCGAATGTGGTGGTGCAGCTGCCTGTCTAGTTGCCGCTCAGAGGGAGGATTTCAAGCCTGAAGGTCAAATTGCTACGATTCCGACTCTTCCGATCGAGGCACCTCTCAACCGCTGGCTGGAGCCTTTGGCTAAGCATGTTGGAACCTTGGGTGTTTCAACCGCCCCTCATGCTGAAGCCCTTCCTCTTGTTGTTGAAGAGAACGTCAAGCGTCAGGTCGAAAACCTCTGCAAGGCACAGACTATTGTTGATGCTTGGACAAAGGGTACACCAAAGGGTCAGGATGTCTGGGTCCATGGGTGGGTTTACGAAATCGCCACAGGCAGATTGAGGGACCTCGGTATTACAAGAGGACCTGGCAAACAGCTTGCGTAACCACGCCTCGATTGCTTTACTTACTAGACTAGATTGTAGCTGCGGAAGGGGTGTGTAGTAGCCGATGTAACTAGTATCACTTGTTTCTGGAGTAATAATTAAAAAAAAAACACATGTTGATGGTCAGAACTTGTTAGTGGTCGGGTGTTGAGGAGCTCGTCATGTGGGGAACCTTGCTTGGCACCCGATCTACACTCTTTGCTCATCCTCCCCATACCTCGGTGACTGTCTCCTAGCCACAATGGCCACTCAGCCTGAACGGTTGTTGGTGCAAATTGCATCTTACAACACGAATTTGCAAGGCGTGTTGGGTCTTCCGCAGGACCTCGTGGACTGGCTCGCCCCAACTCTTCAAGTCTCTCACTTTCTGGCAAGGGAGAGGCGAGCACCTGATATTGTTGCCGTCGGCTTTCAGGAACTCTTGCCGCTGCACCTTGGACGTACGTTCTTTGGCTCTACTGCCACTGCCAATGGTCTGCTAACAGACCTCAGTGTCCGGATTTTCCAAGTCCGTAATCGAGAACAGAGATGCGCTTATTCTGTCCCAAATAGAAGCGCATGCGCCGAACAAGGAGCGGTACTCTCTGATTGCAAAAGTAGTAAACGTGGGCGTGGCATTGCTTGTTTATGGGCGTGATGATGGTATTGCACGTAAGGTCTGTGATGTCGAAACGCAGTGGACCGGATTTGGGCCACTTTATATGGGGAACAAAGGAGCTGTGGGCGTGAGGTTTCGGGTTTGTGAAACAGACGGGGATGCTGGGGAGACCTATACGTATGTTGTTAGCTTTTCTGATGTATTCGGGGATGAGGTACTAAATTTGTTGTTCGTCTGCGGGATAGGTTCGTCAATGCTCATTTAACCCCACACGACCACAAGGTTGCGCATCGGAACGCAGACTATGAATATATCGTGCAATCGCTGTTGTTTCACCCTGTCGACCCTGGGAGTTCTGCTCTCAGTACGATATACGAGACATCACATCTGTTCTTCTTGGGCGACCTCAATTACAGGCTGCAGATACCCAAGTCGCACCCAACATATGCCATCAGCAGACTCCCAGAGTTCTCCGAAGCACTCTCTTCGGAGAAGCTATGCGAAGAGCTCAAGGAATACGACCAGTTGACGATGGAAAAGCGGAAGGGCAATGTTTTCATTGGCCTACGCGAAGGAGAATTCTGGAAATTCAAGTGTAGCTACAAGTACAAACTCGGAGAGGTCGATAAGTATAAGTGAGTGTGTTTGCTAGTTCTCGCGCTGATGGATGCTGAGGCCAGGATCTTGTTCTATCAGCCCCAGTAGAGCACCTTCGTGGACGGATCGTGTTCTATACACCACCTACACTGATACTCCCGAGGACCCCTCACACAGCAACATCACGAATTTGTTGTACATATCAATACCCTCTTATACTACTTCTGACCATGTGCGTATCCATATCATCTCGTTTGGAAGAACATTCTCATGTCGGCCGAAGAAACCTATTGTCTCTCTTCTTTTGATGCCTCCTACATCTACGGCCAAGCACACATCGATACCTCAGATTCGGCTCCCAGCGTCGTATCGCCCCACGCCTGATCCCCATGCAACATTCAAGAGGTATTTCGGACGAAGCATCGGTCGCATTGTTGGCTTTATTTGGTGGACACTCACACTGCTTGGTGCTGGTTCTGGCCTTGTTGGCATCTTTAACTTTGTCGTAGGTCTCGGAGCATGGACTTGGTTTAAGGGTAAGCCGCCTTCGGCGAACAGCAGTGTTTGAAGGATCATAAATATAACGTGCCATACGTCGAGGATGGACTTGATGTATCTGTCTGTTATAACTTTTATATTGTTGACTTCTTATCTCTATTGACATTGGCGTATGATGCAAAGGGGATGATTTTTCATTTTGTGCCATAGGATGATGTAGCAGAGTGCCTGTACGGACTTTTCTTCACAGGAGCAGTATTTATTCGGGATGTGTACGCCGATCATGTTTTACTCACTTTGATATTCCGTTGAAAGAGTAGTTGCTTGGAAATGATATGTGATACCAACTATTTCATGATGCTGGCAGTAGGATGGGATGAAGCTAGCTCAGTCACTTCCTTTGGCACAGGCTGGCATAGGCTGTAGGTGCACGCATTACGTAACTGTGACGGTTGTAACACTGATTCTGTAAGCAAATCTCGACTGCAACTTGTTCCACTCCTACCATCATGGCTGCTCTCGCATCGTTCGTACTTTTATCTCCGTCAGCGGGAATCAATACTTATGAATACCTTGTAGACTACTGCCTCAACCTGTCAACGCGCCTAGCATCTCTGATGATGAAAACGAGGTCCAACATCAATTTCCTTCACAAACAATCATTACACGACCTGTAGTCCCCCCTTACGGTCAGCGGAAGGGGTGGAAGCCGACGTCCCAGGATGATTATGGTGAGATATCTCAGGCGAAATGCTCCTATACGGCTCTCAACGAAGTATTCTAGGCGACGGCGGTTCATATCCTGAATGTCATGTTGCACAGTATCCCTTGGGAATGGGCAAGAAAAAGGTGCGTGGACGTCTAGACTACTTGAACATACCCACTGACATGACATAGGCCTCTTCTGGCAACACACTTGCCCTGCAAGTGGACAGCGAAGGGAATGTACGATACGACGCAATTGCCCACCAAGGTCAGCGTGCAGGCAAGATTGTCCAATCTCAGTTCAAGGACCTCGTTCCTCTCGCACACCGCAAGGACCTAACTGATGAGCAGAGGATTTTGGAGCGCCCGTCGGAGGAGGAAGTCCAGGCTACAGCGGAGAGAACAAAAGCTGCCCTAGAGAAGTTGGTGAATGGGAAAATCAAGGCTGCCCAACCTAAAAACGTGCCGGACGGTCAGGGGAAGACGAGTTTCGTACGATATACGCCTGGACAACAAGGCAACGGTGGTGCTCTGAAGCAGCGAATCATCAAAATGACAGAGGTAGCTGAAGACCCACTGGAACCACCGCGGTTCAAGCACAAGAAAATTCCTCGTGGACCCCCAAGTCCCCCTCCACCTGTACTTAGGAGCCCACCGCGGAAAGCAACAGCAGCTGAGCAGAAGGAGTGGATGATCCCCCCGTGTATATCGAATTGGAAGAACAACAAGGGTTTCACCATTCCTCTCGACAAACGTCTCGCTGCTGATGGTCGAGGTCTGCAGGACGTGAGTTAGTTTCATTTTATTTCACATGATCCTGTTGACATTATTTTCAGGTTCATATTAACGATAATTTTGCGAAGTTCTCTGAGGCACTGTTCGTTGCCGACCGCCACGCTCGGGAAGAAGTCCGGCAACGTGCCCTTATGCAACAAAAACTCGCACAAAAGGAGAAGGAGGCTAAGGAAGAGAATCTGCGGATGCTTGCGCAACGAGCGCGGGAGGAGCGCAGCGGCGTTGCACCCAAACCTTCAGCCACGAGTCAGGCCGCTATGAAGTCGTCATTGGCAGCCTACGGAAGCGGCAGCGAGTCTGGTACCGATGCAGGGTCAGGGACAGAGTCGGAAGATAGTGCAGAGGATGAGGAGGCTCGCAAGATTCGTGACCAAATGCGTGCGGAGAAGAGAAGAGAGCGTGAGCGTGAGATGCGCATGAATAATATGGGACAAGAGCAGCGGGCGAAAATGTTGGCGAGACAACAAAATCGAGACATTTCTGAGAAGATTGCACTTGGTCTCGCGAAACCCACGCTATCAAAGAAGTCGATGCTCGACTCGCGGCTCTTCAACCAAGAGTCCTTATCTGGTTCGTTCGGAGACGATGAATCATACAACCTCTATGACCGCCCCCTCTTCCATGGCTCAACTGCTGCTGCTGCCATCTATAAGGCCAGAGGGAACATCAGTGAAGGGAATGATGATTCATTCGGCGGTGGAACTGAAGAGGGTATTGGCAAGGCTCTTGGCAATGACAGGTTTGGCATTGGCCGTCCCAAAGTCGGATTCGAGGGTGCCAATGAGCAGGAAGTTCGCGAGGGACCCGTTCAATTCGAAAAGGACACAACTGATGTGTTCGGTCTCAACCAGTTCTTGGATGAGGCCAAGACTGGCAAGAAACGAGGACTAGACCACGAAGTGTAAGCTCACCCGTTCTTTTATTGTACAAGTTCAGGCTAGCTAATCAATGACCGCAGTGGTGGCTCACGGAAGCGACAACAACTCGACAAAGCTGATGACCGAGAGTAATAGTAGCCGTACCTCTGCCGTTTTTGCTTCTCGGATATGTTTCGCGTTTCGCTTTTCATAACTTTTATGTATCTCCTGTATGTTGCATAAATACCTTAATTGCAATCTGTACAAGTACGCGTTCTCCTATTTTCCATGCGCTATCCATCCTTGAAGTAGACGCCCGGCAACTAGAATTAACCCGGTGTTTTCCGGGTGCCAAATTTTGGCAGATGTGCCTGCCAAATACAACCATCCCAGTCTCCTCGCTGGCATGCCAGGACAAAATGTGGAAAAGCCACCGGTGGCACCACAAAAGACTTCTGGCATACGTACTGCCCTCAGATATACCGGCATTCCTACTTCCTGGCTTGACAAACGGCCAAAACTACCTTCACGCAACTGGCTCATCTTCATAGGAGTCACCTCGTCCATCACGGGGTACTACATTTACGACCGTCGACAATGCAAGAAGATACGACAAGAGTATGTGGATAAAGTGAAGGAGCTTGCAGAGGTACCATCCGATCCTCTGGACAAGCCTCGAAAGGTAACGGTGTACGGGAGCAAGTGGCCCGGGGACGAGGATTATGACCAAAGCTTGAGATACTTCAGGAAGTATGTCAAGGTACGTGTTACACCGTTCCATAAGCCTTCTAAAATGCTCATAACCGTCCTAGCCAATCCTCGTTGCAGCTGCAGTGGACTATGAGATGGTTGGGTCAAAGCGACTAGGGGAGCTAGCAAACCGCGTCGCGAACGATGTTCGGCACCGACGACGGATGGACCTCGGAATTGACAAAGATTCCGAAACGACCAAAGCCCTCCCCACATATGAACCTTTACCTCAAAGGCGACAACGTGAGCTTGAGGGCGGCATCATCATTGTCGGACGGCCAACATGGAAAGAATTCCTGCATGGCTTGCGACGTGGTTGGACGGAGGGTTTACAGAAAGTTGATGAGGACGAGGTGCTGGCCCGCGAGTTGGAGGACGATGGCGTGTTCGACGAGCCTGAGGAAACAGGACTTGAGACAGAAGGCTCAAGTGATACGCGTCCGCGATCTTTCATGCAACACAAGCCTTCCCTCTATTCGCCAATCCAGCTCAACAATGTTATCAAACCTCAACTGAAGTCAGCCCCTTCCTCACCATCGTTCGAGAACCTTGATGTCCCACCTCCTTCTGAAATCTCCTCCCTTCCACCTATCCTCCTCGTCCCCTTCACTAACTACCTTGGGTTCACCCAAATTCCCCTCATGATCTGGGACTTCTTCAACCAACGCCACAAAGTGAAGGCCGGTTCCGAAGCTGCTTATAGCCTCATCATGAAGCACACTCGACCCATTATCCCCCCGTCGGGCGAATCCGAGTTCGCCGACACCGAAGCATCTTCCACCTTTCAGGGAGATCTGGACTTCGACAAGCAATCAGAGTCTTATATCAAAAAATCCCTGAATGACATTCCACAAGATATCGAAAAGGCGAGGAAGAAATACTACGAAGCACTTCCTAAGAAGTTGGAAACCGCTCGTGCTCTGGCACGCGGCACTCGGGAACCCACCAAAGAGGAGCTCAGCAACCCGCCTCCAACAGAGGTCGAACTGCGCCAGGAAAGGTTAAACAAGGAACGCCGATGGCGTAATGATCTCGTTGGCTGGACTATCGTCAAACCTGATACGCCTGCCACGTGGGATGACCGTTTCCGCAACGCCATTCGTATATTCACCAGACCTCCATCATCTCAAAACACCCCGTTTGATTCACGATAATTTTGACCTTGATCAATTGCTTAAGTTTTCGGGTACTATTTTAATCTATAATAACAGAAGTTAGTCTATTTCCACCAGTCCACTATTGAGCCATTCATCCAATTCAGTAAACTCCTTGTCAGGGATTGGTTCAGTCGTTCCACTCGGGCGCTCCTCTATGACCTTAGAAAAAGGTGTTTGGTGTTCTGCAGCGGGGCCGTCCCATGACATTCCGTCAACGATGAGAATAGGGGACGACATGGGGCCCGAGGAATTGTGGACTTGGGGTTCCTCCTGCCCGCCGTTTCAGTCACTCTACCAACATGGCGGTGGGTACAACTTATTACTCACCACTTTTTCTGTGAGACTTGTCCGAGGGCGCTTGCATGGTTCCCTACTCGGACTCATGTGGATCGGAACTTTGCATACCAGGTTATCGCGCGCCAGATCCGCATTGGCGGGCAGATTAACTGAGATTCGACCATCACCTGCAAACAGCTGTTCAATGCTGGGAAGGTTGTCATCAGGTACATCCTCCACGATCGTGTCACTGGCATCGACAGGAGCTTCCACCTCCGTGAACTGTATCTCGAACGTAGGTCTTGTCTTTCGTTTCTGACCAGTGTGAGGTGAATCCAGTTTTAGCCTGTAACCTTTTTGCATTTTGAGGCGGCCTTGGACGTCGGACTGATTGTGGAGCCTTTCCAAGCTCTTCATTTGTCGCTCAGTATGAATCCAGCCCCGAATGCCTTGTGCCATTTTGCTTGTTGATTGTTCATCTAGCTCCTGACCTCTATCTTCTCTATCTTTCACCACGACTTTCTTCGTCTTTACAGAGGAACCCTTTCCTCCCTTGCCATTAAGATGAGGTTTGCCCTCTCTGCAACTATTCGAAGTAAACCCTGGGAAGATGACGAGAGTTGATATGCGGCATACCATAAGTGCAAACATTTTGTTTTGTCTGAGCAAGCATGATTGCATCTACGATCCTCCAGTCAAATGCCACTTCCGGCTCTTAGGGAGAACTCACTTGTAGTTCCCATTCGGTAGTCGTAATTCTTGATTCGAGCTTGGGTTACAACCATCGTCGATTTTCTTCCTCTCTGTGAATGTTACTAGTTAGCTGCGACTTACAGCGACCTCGTGTTTATACCTACTCTTAGCAGCGATCCAATTGTCAGCTGTGGTCGAAGACGAAGCTGGCACATGCACTTCATCAAAAGTTACACTCCAAAATCCAGGATCATTCTCGAACTCCTCTAGTTCGAGGGCCTATCGGATCGACGTTACACTGGCTTCGAGCAGCTTATTGAAAAGACGCACCAAGGTTGAGGGGGGACGAGTGATTGGTGTAGGAAACTCTTTGGGCGATATATCAGGTTTTACTGTGTGTTTTGTCACAGTGCCAGCAAAAGACTCCTGTTCTTCAGATTCAGATAAAGTCCTCGATTTCGAAACTGATAAATACCGATGTGATCAATACAGTAATGCTCTGGCTTGGTTTCGTGATTTCCGCGACAACATTAAATGTCTTCGTTTCTCTAAGGGCTTTAGTCCTGTGTTGATAATGAGTGACGTCGTAGATACAAGATATGTTTACATACGGTATTCTGCGAAAGTCAACCCAGTCTAAATCTGACGTCAAGGTCAAGATCGCTGTCATGTCGCCATAGCGATGTTTTTTCTTGGATTTTGTCACAGATGTTGGGTTTAAGAGTCCACATTCAATTTCGAGTTCGACACGGATCGGATTATTCCCTCCATCCGACACCGCCGACAGTCGTGATGCCTTTAATTGGTATTTTGGAATCTCTGATAGAGAAGTGAGAACATCATGACCAAAAGGACTCTTTCGGTTAAGGAGCTGAACGGGGACAAGGATAAGCTCAGAGATAGCTGAATGCAAGCATAGACACAAACGATTTCAATTCGTGCAGGAGGCTGTTGACGGAGCAAGTCAAGCGTGGTGATTCCGTGTTCGGCGAGAACCTGGTGAGTGTTGGGGATCAAGCGTTTTTATCCTCGCAACTAAACTCACTTTCAGCCTGTATGTCGACGCCAGCCGTGAACACACAGGTCTGTCACATGGGGAGTGCTTACGATTTTTCACCAATCTGTTCAACTTGTCTTAGCACGGTTGACCGATCCTCCCACGCCTTCGCAGTCAAGCACCGAGTGCTGTAAACGATCATTAGGAAGAGTCTGTATGATGGCAAAGAGAGCATTACGCCTCTAGTCCATATACAAGCTGTGTTCCAAGTCGCTTGGTGATTGCAACCTCTACAATCACTGGCGGGGAAAAATCAGGCATGTGGGTAGCAATACGTCCGAAACCCTTGCCTTTAGCTAGCCTAGCAGCATGTTTGAAGATAGTGAGAGCATCGAGTTGTGGTTGGGTGTCTCCTTTTCTCATCTCAGGAGTGTTCAGAGGGATATTCCCGAGGATGGCCTGGGGCAATCAGCTCCCTACATGGATCGTATCTGAAATGACCTACCTGAATGAGTAGGAACACTTTGTCCTTGGTTTTTTCGACTTTCGTAATAGTATATCGGATATCGTTATGAGTGCGTAGTTCATTGTACACCTGCTTTTCATCTCAGCCATCCCTAGTGCCTGCTGAGGCGAAAACGTACAGCCTTCTCGGACACTCGGAGCCGCAGACTTGAGAACCTATATAATGGGAGTGAAACCGACAATCTCCACAGAGACCGCAGGAGATGACGCACTCTTCAGCAGCGGCGATGACTTCAATCTATCATCTTTTCCATGAATTCTGTGAACTAGTGCAATGAGTAGACGACGAACTATCTCTCGTAAGGTAGGCTTGTCGTGGAGGTTCATAATGCTCGCCATCTACCTCACGCGTGAGGTACTGAGAGAACGTGCAACACTCGAAACGAACCGTAGTTTGGCGGACGTAAAACTGAGATGTACGCTCAGTTGTACTGACATCTAAAACATACGTTCATTCCATACCTTGGACATGATATCTCCATATTCCGTTGGCTCTAGTTTGTCACCCTTAATGTCTCGATTGCGTCGAATCAGGTTCGTAGACTCTAATTGATGAACATTTTGAAGAACAATATCACCCAGCCTCTCATGCCAACTCCGATCTGTCTCCTGCTGTATCGCATAGTGATCGGGGTTTTGTTGCAACCTCTGGTACAGGAAAGAACCGCGTAACCAGTCTTTGGCTGATTGTACGGTTGTGATGGTCCCCAACGCAATCTCAGAGTTGAGATGTTCTAGCATGTTACGATGCAACGAGCTCTCCAGAATGGTCTTACCCTGCGTCAAGGCTTGGTACTTGCTGACGAGCTGCGGTTCGCACATAATGATTGCAAGACCATCCCTGTCTTAGTCGCGGGTGAGTCATGATTTGGCCCATACGGGAAAAACAAGCACACCGAATTGGGGACGGCCCTGTTACATTGTCAGATCCAACATAGGAGTATGGAGATGGAAACGAACTGCGCGCCCAATCATTTGCATAATGTCCAGGTCGCTGTATTCAACATTCACATTGTTCTGAAAGAGCTTGACTCCTCGAATGACTACTGTGTGAGCGGCTGAAATGCAGGTTGGCTACAAGTTGGCGGGGCTGTTGCACAACTCACGAAGGTTGACCCCGACGGAAAGGGTCTGAAAGATATGAGAACTCGCAGAAGTAGAGCTTGGTCGGAACCTCACGGATGTCGCGACAAGAACTCGGAGAGTGCCATCCAGGAACAAGTCCTCAATTAATCTCCGGTCATCCATTCCCAAACCAGCGTGGTGAACGCCAATTCCATGTGTTGCAAGCTCTGTTTAACCCTGTTCAAAATGACATTGGTGATTGTAGTTTGGAACTGAACCTTGTAGACGTTTATCCTGGAATATACAGCTTAGGCTATGAAAAGCCAATTTAGCTGTAGGCCGGAGGAGGCGCGTGTACCACACACCTAGGAGCTCGAACCCAAGGTAATCTTTCCTTCTTTTTTTCGGCCTCTTCGAACGTCTTAAGGAGCGTTGTTGCAGACGTGAGCGTTCCTTTACCACTGGGTGATCACAGTGGCTTAGGGTAGAGCGACAAGATACATACCCCTGCGGGTCGAGCAGAAAATCAAGATAGGCTTCATGACCGAATGTTGTTGAAGAATGGGGAAAAGTTGATTGTCTAGAGTAGTGGCATATTGAAATTCATTCTGCTTGTTTGAACGCGGGACTCCAATAACGAGGCGAGTTAGCTTGCAGGGGCGATACTCCTCTCCAAACTGGATGCTGAACGTGATCAAGTGCTTCGGAAGAAGATATGATAGCTAACCTCAAGAACTTTACAGGTAGAATTTCGGTTGCTGCTGATCCAGTTGGCAATGTCGCGGATGTTTGGTGTGGTTGCGGATACCAGGAGAAACCTAACGGTTCTGTTGCGCGTTTTCATCCGCGATATCACCACTTCAAGGGTGCTACCCCTGCTCTCATTCAGAGTATGTACCTACGGTAGGTGGTTAGGTGGCTGAGGGAAGAGGCATATACGAAGGGCACCTCATCTACAAGGAATAGTCTGATTTGGGATAAAATGCTGTCGTGGTCTTGCCTATAAGAAGAATAAGGAGATAACCTATACCAGAAAAAATTGCACATACCAGGTGCGAGTCAGACTATCCCATTTTTCGGCCTTGGTATGTAGAGTAAGCCAGCGAAGCAAAGTAACACTTCAAGAAAATGACCGTTGTGACTCTAAAATAAATTTGTCAGTGGCCCAGCTGTGCCAACGGTAAAGAAGTATACATGATGGAGCTTTTTTTTGCGTCTCCCCAAGCGCTGCGACCGAATTGCACGGTATCTCCAGTAAGTTCGCATGCTGCAGGAATCTCAGCCTGCGGTTTATTTATGAAGGAGGGTTACGTACTTCTGATGCCTAGCGGATCAAATTTTGTAGTCCAATCGCGGGACCTCTCAGAACACAATGCCTGATAAAGGGATAAACAGCATGGGGTGAACGCGAGATAGCGATTGCAAACCTTGGTAGGCGCCATGTACACAATTTTGCACTGGGCTGAAGGCGCTTGGCTTAATAGCGTGATGATTGCTAGTTCAAACAAAACTGTTTTCCCGCTACCAGTCGGGGCTATGGGGATGAATAAAACGCTCTACGAAGTTATCTCAACTTATCCTCACCGCTAATCACCTAGAAGGACCACAAGATGGGCGCTCAGCTGTAAGAGTCGGCATAGGACACTACTCACCAGGTCACGACTTGAGTCTGTGATCTATGAAAAGGCGTCGGTTGATCGGGAAGAAGTAAAAGGGGGAACCCACATAGTCAAAGCAGATTGACTGCATGTCATTGAAGGCCGGGAATTTGAATATTCCACGAAATATGTCGGCTTTCAGTCGTTCAATTATTCGTCAAAGAGCAAAATAATGAAAACGAAGACAGACGCAGGTGGGACACTGGTCGTATAGGAACGTTTTGCATCGGGTTGGAGTCGCTTTCCAAGCTATGCGCGTTCCGGAAGCGATAGTTTCCAGAATTTGCATTGAGATTGCCGTGACTGCCACTTGCAGTATTATTTTGAACCACTTGCTTTTGCGTGAATTCTTCGAGAGACATAACTGGACCCAGAGGGTATTTTAATGCATTTACTCACGGGTGGTATGACTAAACGTGTCATTACTGGGCTCGCCGATTGATACGTTGCTGTAGGCGTATTCGACGGACTCCCCCAAGTGGTCAGTATCTGTTGCTGATAGGTTTTCGTAGTGATGACTTTCGTCGCCTGAACCAAAGCGCATATATTGACGGCTGGGTACGGAATTTAGAGCATATGAGCTCCCAGAGCGTTGAGAGGGTGAGGGAGAAGATGTCACTGAGAATATACAAGTGTGTTTTCGTGGTTTTAGTAGCATGCATTTACTCACATAGTTGATTCATGTAGTCAAAATCATCTTCCGGTGATGCATGCTTGGGTGGTGTATCAACGGCGAAATGGTCGAGATAGTCATAATCACTCATGGAGAGGTAGGGATCGTATACCTCCATGGAGTGAATGGTACGTCCCCAGGAATCAAGATGTTCAATTATACGACGGTAGGAACTGTTGCTAATTAAGAGGGGAGTAGGCGCGGCGCGTGACATCACGTCGAATGACGATGGTAGTGCCTGACACGTGATCACGCGCTGAGGGCAATCAAGATACTCCCATACAGCACGTCAGTGCCATCCACTCCCTGCACGCCACCATCCCTTATACCATGGCTTCAGCTCAAACCGCCCAGCAAATTGCTGCGCAGAAAGAAGCAGCTCGAAAGCTCGAGGAATACATTGAAAGGTAAGCTTACGCCATCCCCTTACTTCCTCGACTCACTATGATCTATAGGATTCACTACTCTGAACGTTACTCCGATGATTACTACGAATATCGTCATGTCATCCTCCCCAAGCAGCTGTTCAAGATGATACCAAAACAATATTTCAGCCCAGATGATTCTGGGACACTACGGTTGTTGAAAGAACACGAATGGCGAGGAATCGGCATCGCACAAAGTCTTGGTTGGGAGCATTACGAGGTGCACGGTGAGTGCAATGTTTATCACCGACACTTTAATCCTTTTGCTGACTAAAAACTACAGCACCGGAACCCCACGTTCTCCTTTTCCGACGACCTAAGAATTACGATTTTCCGAATTCACATGCTGCAAGGGGCAAAACAGCTGCAGATACCGGCCGCAGGAAATGAAGGTAGAGGCATTCTTGTGGTAGCCCGATTTATCTCGACTTCCCGTTGGTCGCCAGTCAGCTCATGGATAATACCTGTAATTAGTTAATTGCCCAAGGCACTATGTAATTGTCATGTTGTGTTGTCGATCGCTGTTCACTTATTTTCCAAAAGTTCCTCTATTGCCGGTCAATCGAATTTTTTTACGATACAGATTGCCGTTGAACTATGCGTATAATAAAAACGTGGTCTCTACGCGCTAGAATACAAGATGATCACTCAGAATCTGGGCGTTGGAGGATCACCCCACTGGACCATAGGGCCAGGATCGACAGAGGCGTTCAGGCCATGTCGGAATGCCAACGCATCCTCGATATAGGTAGCGTTGGGAAGCGTAGGGTTGACATCCTCTCCTTCGACGGGGTACTCTGCTACGAGCTGAGGTATCTCTTCAAGAAGCCTCACATCGCCTTCCCGCCCTGCCAGTGCGTCTTTCCAGAACTGGGAGAATTCTGCAAGAGTTGGGAGTCCGTCTTGGAACGCTTGTTTCCAATTAATTTCATTGGTGTTGACCCCAGCTGATCGAAGCTGTTCCTCGAAGGCTTGTGATGCAGCCTCGCTGACCTTCTTGACGCGAGGCTTCTGGGAAACCATATGAACTGATACTTTGGCACGAGTTGAGGATTGCGGGTCAATGTGAGTACGGAAGAGCTGGAGAACATCGTCTTTGGTGATAGAAAGTAGAAGTTCGGCGTCGTTGTATCCTACAATTTGTGAGTTCATCAAGAAAATAACGTAGTGGATGATTCATACGTCTCAGGAAATCCCAATGGCCAGAGGTTACATGAGTCTGGAAGTGAGAGAATTCTTCCCCCAAATTCTTATCAGCTTCCAACCATTTCTTCCTCAAGCCTGTTTTATGTTCTTCGAAGTCCTCACAAGTCATCTTCTCAAGTTTTGACTTCATCCCGGTCAGAAACGCCTCTACCCGTTGTTCCAGATAGCCTGGGGTCTTTTCACTCTGTACGACAATGCGTAACCCTCTTTCGCTAGACCCGGCTAAACTCCACGAAGCACAGGAAACAACGTACCCCAGCTGTTCTTGAGTTCGGAGGACAGCGAATGCTGGCTCTGAAAGAATCTGTGTCAACAGTGCTGCTGTGACACGAAGATGCTGATCGATGATGGGTCCATAGTGGAGGTAGTACGTTAGTGCTGAGTTGGCCTGGTTCTGATTTGGCAACGGAAGGGACCAGATATGATTCGAAGCTGGGTAGGATATCAAAACACGAATCACACCTAGGTAGCCGCCACGTACCTGGAGGAACGATCAAAGCTCGATTGTTTAGTTCAGTCTGTGATAGACCAGTTGGATGGAGATCCTGCTCCACCATATCCGCTATCTTGAGCGCTTCCTGAATATATAGTGAGTGTGTTTGTCGAATGCAAGGACGAACAAAGACCTACGTCTTTATACACGTTCCCGGTAACCAGCATCCGCAGATGCACCTCCGAAAATAGTTTCTTTGCGTGGTCATCAATCTCTTCTGCAGTCACGGCTTCGGAAAGATACCATCAGATGTGAGCATCGACGTCTTACATTTATGCTTACAAGGCAACTCCTTTAATTTTTCTTCGATGTTCCATTGCCTCTCCGATAGCAGATAACGACCGAAATAATCTGATATCGAATAAGATTGTCCGAAAAAGAAGTTACGCCATTCCCTTGCAGCCTACACGTTGGAATGGAGTAAGCTAGGTAATCAAACGATAACTTGCATAGACGTTTACCTGCTCCTTCATCACTGCCAAACGGTCGGGTTTAGCTTTGAGTCCTTTAGCCTTCTGAAGAACGTCTTTCATGAGAGTGGCCAATTTGTCATTATAGCCACTTATTTGAACATATAACCCAGTTGTGGTATTACTGAAGTGATAAGACAGCCCTGCTAGATCAGCATCATATGCGAATTCCGTCAGTGCATCGTTGACAAGATCAGTATAAAGCCTAGGCGCAATTTTAGGCATTGATTGATCACCGACAGTAAAGAATATACCTCGTAAGAACAGCAGCCCGCGAGGATGCATAACTCGGTGGGCTGATACAAAGTGAGTATATTCCATGTGATAAACAGCCTGGACGTACCTTCGAATGTCCACCATGGTAAAAGCTTTAGGAACCCAGAACTGGTCGTCTTTCTTGTGCCAGAGTGTAGTCAACGGCGTTTGTCGGATCAGATGGGGGCGTTTCAATGGCTACAAAGCAAATGAACTATGGGTGGGGCAGCTCTAGGGAGTCCAGATACCTCGGGAACTTGTCTTTTGTCGACATCTAAGTTCGTTGGGATGAAGGCATTAGGTCCTGGGAGGGACAATTCTGGAATGTCGTTAGGTGCTTCGGCCTGTATCCAGGATCAAGATCATGCTAAGATAATCTCCAAGGAACTCTACGCACATTTTTGACGAAATCTTCATCAAAGCGTTCGACATTGTAGTCTGTGTCATACCAGGGCTCCTTCTCCCATTTGAGACCAGGTCGTAGTTTGTTGTGCTCGTCTCCCTTCGCCATCAGGACAACACGGCCTTCTTGTATACGAAAAGATTCGAGATATCGGCGGACTGTGTCTTCCCCAGCACCGGCGGCTCCATTAACGTCCCAGTCCCATATCAGCTGCGGACCGCTAAGTAAATGTTCAGGTGGAACTGGCCAGGCCATGTGTTCGGCTATCCAGGTTGCATAATCGTCAGGTCGTCTCTTTTCAGCAAACTGGAACCGAATGGAAGAAAGAGCGGCAATTTCCTTCTGGTGGTAATCTTCAAATCTTGAAGATCTGAGCAACGCCATGTATCTGAATGCAGCTAAGATTATTGAACGATAATTCTCTGAAAATTAAAGAGTTGGCCAGAGTTCAGACGTGATGTACCGGAATGCTCACTGAATCCTTCCTCCGTGAGATATATCGTAATTTTGAACATAGCGAATGCTCTAGCCAGGCTTTGGGGTCCAGAAGAGAGTGTCGTTATCCACCCTTTGTTCTTCAGATAGGAGTGCAGTGATCCAGGGCCTTCATGTCCAATGAAGTGGGAGAGGAAGATAGCGGGCTTGTGGCGCCAGAACGGGGGTTGGTACTCCAAAGGGAAAGAAATTTCCAATGCGTGAAAATCCATGATAGTTTGCACAGATACCAACGTCTGGGGTCTGGTCAGTTGACAGAACTTATTTCGTATACAACACGCACCCCCTTCTCATTTGGCCCAAAAGGATGATCCTTGATCATCGGCAGGGGATCCTTTCCACGGTTGCGTATGGGAGAAAACAGTTTCGAGGCCATATCCGAGAGTTCATCCAAAGACTCTGGGTTAAAGCCGTCTCAGCCAAGGGAAGCAATGACTGAGGGAAACTTGATACCTTTTCCGAGAATGCAGAGGTTCATGCGGCTTGCGCAATACTCCTCAGCCCACCATTCCATCAGTCTTCGACGAGTCTCGCGTCCAACTGCACCACCGTCGATGTCGTTTTCAGAAGGGGTGGGAGAAGGAATCCGGGACGAAGATGGGGAAGTCGACAGACTAGAGGCTTTTGACGTTGCAACTCCATTCAATTTCCCTCGCGCCTTGAGCTCCCTTGCAGCTCTTGATAAACTATCACGGTTTCCAGTTCCAAACTTGCTCCAGACATGACCAGGCTTGCTTAAATGTTTGTTGAGCTGAAAGATGCGCCAAACATCTGACTGGTGGTTTTTCTTGTTCTCCGAGTCGACTGCGTTCAACTCGCGGGAGGTACAGGAAGGGGCGAAGAGCGGCGAGTGAAAGAAGCCGGAGAAGCGTTCAAGGGCACCTGCCAAGGCGGATGTAGTGACGCTGAAGTAATAGTTCGTGTTGGTCGTTGAGGTGTAGGCGTTGGATCCTCCATTGTTCTTGGAGAGATACTGAATGATCGTCCTTCAGTCTCCTTGCCAATTACCTGTGGTAAAACATACGCACCTCTTGATACTCGCTTTCACGAGGGAATTGTTCAGTACCCTAGACCGATCGTGGTAGTTGATACGAGAGAAAATTCTGATGGCGTACCATAAATAATAAATGCTCGCAGAAATGGGCAAGTCCAGGCAAGTCCGGCTAATTTTTACAGATGAGGATAGTATTGATAACGCGTAGAAGGAGACGTACGGGGTCAGCAAGATGACCTACAGCAACATCGAGACTTGCTGCAGCTTTATCCGTCTCACTGTCGTGGACAAGGGTTGCTTTCAGCCCATTATCCAACTGGATGATACGATATTCCCGCTCGTCTCTTGGAGACTTCTCGATGGGTTTCGTGAAGACAGAATACGGAGGAATGTTGGGATCTGCCGGGACGACCCGTTTCCAGTTGGGTCCCGAGAGCGTCGTCATTGAAGATAGGAGATATGGGGCGGGATGGCCGATACGGTGAAACTGGGTGGGAGACACTCGGTAGGGGAGCAGCTTGAATGCACGTCGAAGCATTCGTACGCGCAAGCTGTTAATTCATGGCCCAAATAAGTCGTGCTTCTTTGCGACATATTATGTCAGCGCCCGTTGTGGCTCTGGTGACCTGTGTGGTACCCATGAAGAGCACTTGTTTGTTAATCTCCACAGGTGTACCCGTCCGGTGGTTGGCATTCATCTCAAACCGCATCTCCTGTCAGTAAAGTACTCCTGAGCTGCCACTTGAGACACATCGGCTAGATCTGACTTGGACGTCATTATATCCATGCCATCTTAATTGTTGTCAAGAGTAGCCGTACCTTTCGCATTGATTCAACAAGCGCACACGAGCACGACAGTGTAAAATACATGTACATAGCAAGGATAAATGAAGCATAATGATATACAATAAATAATATCTCTATAACAAAAGCTTCCATATGATTCTCCAAACCGCTTCAAACGAACCACTGTACTGTGCCAACTTTTCTTTTGCGGAAGAAAACGTAAGGTGAGGGACGAGTACAGCTTTCAACATGGCCTGGGCATCACCCAAACCAAGCCTTTCCCATAATGAGGTGAAGGAAAGTGCCGAAAGGGAATTTGGTGGAGAGGAAGTGGCAGTTGGTATGGGAGGTGATGAGGCTATTGTGATAGGTGTTGGGTGTGTCAACGGCGACATTGAGGGTGGTCTATTAGCTGAAGATGAGGGACTTGCTGGGTGAGAAGTTGGCTCAGCCAGCGGCGGGGAACTGGATTGGCAATCGGTCACTGTCCGTACAACGGTAGCCGTCACCGTCACCAGGTCTTGGTAGTCTACCGCGACAGGGTGGAAAGATTGCATGGGATTCTCAAGGGGAGCCGACACTTGTTGAATCTTCTGACCTAGCTTTAGGAGTAGAAGAGCAGTGGCAAGAATGTAGAACCACAGCAATGCATTCGCCAACCACGAGAACAGCGAGGTTCTCTTCGACTTCGTAGGCCGTAGCTCCAGGGAAATCTGGGGTGAAAATATTTCATCTTGAGCAAAATGGAACAATCTCTGTCCATTTTGATGTATACGTTGGTGTTCCAGATTGGAATGTACTGGCGCAGATTTAAACCCTGAACCAACATAGTGTCAATAAATTGTAATCAGGTTTTTCGATTTGAGCTGACCTGTCAAGTCTTCCAGTTTGACTTCTAGTCTTCCGACGGCTAAGGCAAAGGTTGGCAGCAGCAGATTCCATCTTTGCCGCTTGCTCCAGTTCGAAAACCAGGTCGACTGGGCCGGCTCGACCTTTACAATATAATCGATGACGACATCTCCACCAGCATCTCTACTAGCGGAACCGACGTGGATTTTCACCCAATTTGTCCATTCCATGCTACCCATCGTCTCAAATGAGGCGCCTTGAAGGGCTCCGGTATTCCCTGGCTGTCTTCTAGCATTGGTGATTGCGTACTGGATGGGCACGCCATCGACACTTGCGCTTGCAATATAGACTTTTGGGGAGGATATTTCGCCGCTGTCAGGTAACTGTGTACGTGAAAGGGTCGGGCCGACCCGGGCTAACCCGAATTCCAACCAATCTGTCTCAGTATTAGCAGGGGCATTTAGATGTATCCTGACAGCGTAGGCATCGGGTATCGCGCCCTGGTGGGTGAGAAGCGGCGTCACGATCGCCTTGACTGACGGTATTATAGGAGGGCTATCCCGTATTTGACGATTTGCGTTAAGTAATCTGGCAGCGCTTGACGGTGCTCGAGATTTGGGACACCCCGTTGGAGTTTGAGGACGTCCAGGATAGATATTGTCATGAAGGCTGCCAATGGTCTTTAGAGCAATACGGCCGCCGTCATCTCCACATCGGGTAGAGCAACCCTTCTGCAGTACTGTTTTCCGTGTTTGCGGGTCCCTATAGATATCGCCAGATGGGCTGTACACTTCCACAGTCACATTGGTGTGTTCAACCTCATTTCGAACCACGAATTTTGTTGTCTCCGCGTCCGCTGCCAGGACCGTGAAATGCGGTAAATTGATGGGTTCGGTGGTTTCAATATAATCCAAAGGCGGATGAGTGTCATGAATACCATTTACCCGGGAGAGCGTAGTCCGAGGTGTGACCAAAATGGTACCAGCGATAGTAAATGTGAAAGGAGTTTTGTTTGGAGGCAGGATATCGTTTATATTGAGGTGAAGCGTTAGGGGAGCTCCAGGAGGGCAAGCAACGCTGGACTGAGATATAGAGGAAACCGAGGATAAGGTCCCGAGGTGAGACGAAGCTGATATCGTTGGATCATGCGTGCCTTCAAAAGAATACTCGGCAATGTTCTGGGAGGGTAGAGGAGCTCGGAGAAGGGATGAAGTCGAGGAGGACGAGGTGCCTCTGGGTCTGCCATTCGGTATTGACGCTTGTGGGTCTTCCGAGGACGAGATAACGATTTGTGGGGAAGGCGAATCTATGGAAGAGGTTCTCGATGAGGGGTGATTGTCAGGACGCCCAGCTCCGGCAATATTGAAACCAGTATACCCCACACCTCCACTGACGCTCCACTCCTGTGGCGAACCCTCAAGCCATGTCACATCAGCGTTTTTGGCTACAAGTCCTACATCCATGCCTAGCAATGTGGCCACCCCCGGAAACCAAATACCCTTGCAAGATGCCTTGTATTCGACGTCCATCACAATCCCCTCAACGCCGTCATCGACACCGCTTTTCCGCTTCCCCCGTACCACACACATCACTTCGCTCTTCACATCTTTGACCCCGACTTTCCGCCTGGTATCCCCACCACCCGCAGTCCCGTCAAAAGATTTCATCGGTTTCGCCCATCGAACACGGATCCTGTCCGTGCTCGGGAAACTCCCTTGGATCCCAAATCCGTCAGAAAAGCCATTTGTCGAAGAGTCACTGGATTCGTCATCAGCAAAATGATTGTAAGAACTTGCACGAGAGAGGCGGTTAGAGGTTGTTCGCGTAACGTGTGGATCTGAGGTGAGATCCCAAGAATTCGCATCATCTTCGAGCGATGATAGTGATGCAAAAGATGATGCTGTGTTCGAAGGCGGAAATATTCGAAGGCGGATATTATTGTGGAGACAACGAGGAGTAGGGATTGAAAGCTGGATGAAAAGCCATGCATCAAATAATGATTTATCACGAAACCTGCTTCAGACACTTACGAGGTAGGGGAAACGAGGAGGCCGTGTAACATATGGAACCCACATATCCACCGCAGCCATGAAGTGGGCATGGTTGCGATCACCGATGGAAAGGCGTCGTTTGGAATGTGATAGATGACTCGAGCGCCCCAATTCTCCCAAGCGTGCATGGTCTCGAGACGGGAGATGTCTAGGCAAGACGTAGGCAATATGATAGCCGCTGACCAGTATTTGACCTGTGTATTGCAGGTCAACGGGTGGAATAACAGCAGCATCGGACTCCGATGAACGGCTAGCCGATGAGGTAGGGGGCGTGATATTCGGAGTTGAGCTGAGGTGGAATGCTGCGCTAAAGGCGGTAGGCAGGCGTGCCGGCAGATTCAAGGCTCGAGCTGCATTGTGTAGCAAAGGTGAACCCGTGGACGAAAAGTTGTAGGGCACCGAATTGCCGTCCAACGGGTGAACCTGAGACGTCAATATTTTGACATTTTCCTCTGCATTCATAAAGCAATTAGCGGATGAAACGTAGATATGGTGACGCTCTTACCGGGGAACAGCGCAATGGTTGATCCTGGTGTGACAGAATCAACAGGAATTGAAAGCTATGGAAAGATTGGTTTGCCTGGGATATTTCAAAACCTTGTGGAAACCCACCTTCATATACATCTTTATTGATGCGCCATCCTGTCCCTGTTTTGCCTTGCCTTCGATTGCAATACGCGTCACTACATTCATCTTTACAACCTGTCCTGCTGACGTGATGGTGGGGGAATAGCTGCTCGTTGATGGAGGGCTCATGGGCCGGGAAAGGTGAGATCGCGAGGAAGTAGTTGTAGATACCGAAGCCGGATATGCTGCGGAGCTTCGTGACGACGTGAATGTGGGCATGATATTACGCTCGGAATTATAGTCGAGAGAATCGAGAGGTTGTCGTACAATGAGAATGACAATGATGGTTATGCACTGAGAGGGCCCGTCAGTAACTGGGCAGGCCAGGGTTGGTGTTCGAATGTGGATGCTGCTTTGGGCGACGGGATCGCGGGGGCGGAAGACGGACACAAAAAGGCTTGTCAAGAAAAGAAGCGCGTCGACAGTCCGACGCGTCTGGAAATGCCAATCAACAAACGTCCATGCCAGTCCGGCCCGGTGAACCCTGTTTAGGCAACAGCATGTCAGGACAGGCAAATGTGTGTCCACACGGGTCAAGTCATGGTTCACTGAGGTTGGTGATGCCGTCGACAGTGGTGGAATGTGCGAAACTGGGGGTACGGGTACCAAGTACGTATGTACATTTGTTGACGTGAGGAGCAGATGGTGCTTCGATTGGAGCCATGCCTCACACTCACAAGTGGGTACCATTAAATCTCAGCTTATACTTCACCCTTTTCGTTCTATACCTTCTGATTTTCAGGGATTATGTGTTTGGATGTGTATCATATGGGGTGCACTTTTCTTAACCAATCTCAGGGATCGGGTAGGATATTTGTTTTGATAGCAAATTTTTGCCTGTAGCTTGATGTATTTCACATTTTTTGTCTCAGTATCATTGTATATCCTCCGATTTTTTGGCATTAGAACATTACTACACCGCGTATATGTGTGTCACAAAAATTAGCGCAAGTCAAGAGCCATGTGTAGTGCCAGCAAACTCCCGATTTTCAAACATCTGATCAACGACAGTAGTATAGTACAGGTACAAGAATGCACAAGTGTCAGATAGAAATGGTGGCAACCGATGTGGAGCTTTACTGAGCCCAAGGGCTGCGGAGGAGCTCGAGCAGGTAATTAGCTTCTTCATGGTAATTGACTGGTTCGATCCGCGAGATTCCGTATCGAACACGGACTCGGTCCTAGCAAATATATCAGCCTCGAGATTCCTGGGATAGAACGATGACATACATCGAATGAATCCTTTTTAGCACGACACGAGAAATTGAAAGTGTGGCAATTCGCCTTGTGGATAACAGCGTTGTACTTATTCTCATCGCGCATCTAGACGAATGGTCAGTACTCGAGAAAATCTGGCTAGGCGAGACCTACCTTGATGTCATGTAATTCATTCGCAGACATCCCGAAAATCGTAACCCCTGCATCATTGAAGCCCTGGAGCCATGCTTGACCAGACCAGTCTGCCACAGCCATAGAAATGATATATCTACTCTTATCCTTGAGATTTTCATATGTGCAAAAACGTCATGGGAACTTGCCGATACTCTGGTGCCGCAGCCCTGTTGCCGCATTTATCACAAACCCAGGTATCACCTTCCAAGGTCATCTTCTTGCTACAATTCTGACCAGTACAGGCAGGATACGAAACATTTTCTCCCCGAATATGCACGATCGTTGCCTGAGTTGAGAAGAAGTCGGGTTTGTCTCCCATTCCCAGCTCCGATTCCTTGATCTCATTCAAGCTGCGCGCTTCTGCTCTATTGAAACCCACCACAGGGCCACCTCCCCCGCCAATAATTGTCTTCGCCTGGAATGACATATCTGCACCTTGGGAATCATACCAACCCCGAAGGGTGAAACACTCCTCAATAGATGGGTCGATTTGCATATGACTCGAGGTCGTCATGGAGAGGGAGACACCTAAATGGATGAGCAACGGTGGAGACACAAAATATGGCAGTGCCCACCTCCGAAGTCCCCGACTTTAACACCCTTGAAAGCAACGACAGAGTTCTGATCAGCATTGAATGATTCGGCTTGCTTGCCCCATAAGGTCAGCTGTACCGAACAGCCAGTTTTATCAACTATTGTGAGTTCTCGTTTCTGAAGCTACTCGTGCTTTAGCGCTCATATGCAGTCTAAAAGGACGGGCGACGTACAACTCGGTTCGTCTGTCTGGTCGTGATTTCCGAAATCGGACCTATTTCTTTAACAACACCAATGACATCTGTCCAGTGTATTAGACAGTATTAACAACAGGTAATGAACGATCATACCACAGATGGTATCTTTGCCTAGGATCTCAAGTTGGTCGAGCGGGACAAATTTGAACTTGAACTGAGGAAGTCCAGTGACCTCGTGGCACTAATCGAGTATTAGCTACCTAATAGTTGTATGGATACGAGAGCTCACCTCTTCGATATGGGTATTCCTGTCGAGAGTCAGCTCATAATCGCTTGACAGATTGGAGAACTTCTTTTTGGCAAAATTGACTCGAGCTTTCGAAAGGTAGTACACCTTGCCTTCCTCCAGCCGCGAGAAAAGTTCATCTGCGACAGTATTGAAAGCCGTGGCTTTGATTTCACCTGTGTCATCCATAAGCGTAACGCTGAACAGCTTGCCTTCGCCTCGCTGATTAGACCAGGTCTTGATATCGCTCTTCTGGGTGACTCGGGCTTTGATGGTCCAGTTATTCTGATATGGGCTTAAACCCTCAATAGGAAATGTTGATGGCGAAGGTGCAGTGCTCTTGCCCCCTCGGTGATCCACGACATGATGCTGTGGCGGCTGCTGATCTCTACTCAGGGGCTTATTTGCTGAGGTGCCAACAACATGGGCGTTTTCCGCAATTACGTTGCCATTCTGATCAAGCAAGGCCTGTGGGTCACCGATCTTTTCGCCCGGATTCCCAAGAACGCGCACACTGAGCAGGATTACAAGCCTATCCGCGTATGAGTCAAACTAGCCTATGACACAACAAAGACCACATACCGCTTTCCCTGTACAGTGTTGCACGTTGCCCTCTCTATAACAGCAACAGAGAACCGCTTGATCTCTTCGCTCTCGACTAAAGCATTGTATTGGGTCGCCAACATAGCTTGGATGAAATGCGTTCCATCAGAGATGATGAGCCGATACCGGTCACTGTTCCCAAGCCCAACTTTCTTCACTGATAGAAATTGGATAATGTGTTCCTTTGTGTACGACTCTTCGTCGTATGAAGACAGTTGCAGTTGCACACAACTGCCAGAAGTCAGCTGGAAAGATGACATGGTTACAGGCAAGGGAACACGCACCGTGACCAACCAATATTGAACGTAACATATGTGACAGATCGTGTTTTCGTGGGAACCTTATACACCAGATTGTTGGTATCGTCACACCGTAGAAACCAGTACTGGGTTAAAATCAGAATCGACCGAGTTATTAACATGAGATTCACCGAGGCGTCATGTGAGATGGTTTTCACAGTGTTAAAAACAGTGAAAAATGTTTCACATAAGTTTTATCAACTAAGGGCTGCAAGGCGACATTTCGAGAAAAAGCACGATCAAGTTGGAAATGCGACGTATGAAACCCATTACTAGAGATAGTCATCCATATCCCAGTCATCGGGATGGCTACTAGGTGGCTTCAAAGTCAGTGAAGGAGCATCAACTACTCCTTCCCCGTCAAACCCTCACCCCCAGCGAGATGGTGAATCAAAGCCTTGAGTGCAGGGCTACTAGTCAAGCTTGACAAAATCGGCAACATTCCACTTGGTATTGCAACGAGTGATGAGTTGGATGTCGCCATTGTTGAACAGAAAGCATCGATAATGTTTTCAAGGTGTAGAGAATATTCACGACAGGGACTAGGAGACGCGAAGCTCTTCTGAGGGCAGCCAAAACTCCTTGCGTTGAATTTCACAATATTCACACGCCCCGATCAACACCCATGTTGTGAAATATGTCAAAAACATGTTATTAACATGTGAATTTGAAATATGTTTTTAACAAAAGAGTTTTTAACCCAGCCCTACTAGAAACCCTGAATGATAAAATCGGTATCGGAGATACGTACCTAGCCAGGGAGCAGGTCCGAGCCCGATCCCAGCGTGATTTGCGTCCAATGCTACTTTTCGATTTGCTCGTCTCCGATTTTTTGCAACCGGCGGAGACCGCCACCAATTCCATCCGCCCTCCTGTTCTAACAAACGCCAAACTTTTTTTATCCATTCAACCGTAAGGAATGCAAAAATGTTTGCACCCTGAATGACATCTGTCAGACAATCTCTGCCATCCTGTCATTCAGCCACTCCCTTGACAACTCGTTTACCTCCGTTTTACATTGCCAAGGTTGGTATTAATGGCTGTCAATTACGGTTTATATACATTCCAGTAGTGCTGGGTGTACGCTACTTGACTATAAATACGGCTAAGATTGTAAATGGAATAAATAGTACAAGTATGTCGGAAATGAGCATTACGACTATGCATAGCAAATTACGGGTTCCGATAAGATGGAGGACAACAAACATTATAAGATAATTAACGGTACGCGCTAGCGAAATGAGTCTTTCATGACTCAAGACCTCCCCGGAAGCGCAGTCCGCTTTGTAGCGT
Source organism: Podaxis carcinomalis (assembly GCA_018524395.1). Taxonomy (NCBI): domain Eukaryota; kingdom Fungi; phylum Basidiomycota; class Agaricomycetes; order Agaricales; family Agaricaceae; genus Podaxis; species Podaxis carcinomalis. The sequence goes on from JAEUWJ010000405.1 coordinate 116,628, forward strand.
CCCGACCGTGTTTGAGCAGTGGAGTGACCTTGTTCCCACCTGTTCCTAAAGCCTTCCCCTCCCCAGGACCTCCGCCCCTTTGGAGATGCGCCCACGTACTGGCGACCGGGCAGCCATTGTCGGGCTGAGAATGGGCCATGGTGACAATGTAACGACAGGCGATCTTGATATGTTCTGTTCGGAGTTTTTGCAGCGCCGCAACAGCTGTGTTGAACGGGTCGCGAAGAATGGATTCCTCTTTCGCAAGTTCGCGAATTGGTCGAGATGAGGAGGATAAATAAGCGAGATAGTCGCGATGCTTTCCAGGCATGTATAACCGCATCTTCTCCATGAACTGGGTGTGTCGACTATCTCCGGGACCTCGGTTCTGGAGTGTTTTGTGGTCAACCCCAAGGAAAATGTCAAGAGCATGCATGACACTGCTTTGGCCAGCAGAGGGGCCGCTCCGTAGCAGTTCTTCGTCTCTGGGGACGCCCTCGTACTTCCAATTAGGACCATCACTCCCGCTTCCGTTGTACCAAGGTCGGATCTGCCAATAGAAAACATGTGGTTCACATGTTGGGCGGACGGACTGGATGACCGCATTGATATCGTTAATTATCCCCGAAAGACGGATCAAATCGCGTGAAACCTTGCCGACCGCCGCATAGTCACCTGTGTTGGGTGAAAGTTGATTGTATTCATCGAAGACACGTAGCATCTCGACACCGACCAATTCGGCCCGTGCGGATGCGAGATAGAAATTAGCTTCATCCTCCGTTCCAGAGAAAAGGTGACGAAAGCGGACGTTGTTTATCGAGAGGGGTTCGTCCGGATTGATAAGCTCATAGTTCCAGAGAACCGTATCGGCGAACGTGAGCACTGGTGCTATTTGAAGAAGCTTGGATACTTCTACCAGTGGTACGCTAATCGATTTAGGCACGACTAGAACTTCTGGCAGGGTCGGGGACAAGGGGATGGAATGGGCATAGAGATGAACCAGCCATGAAAGGACATAGTGAGCGCGTTGCAATAGGCGCAAGTCGGATTCAAGTTCGTGGATGGGAAGTAAAGGCCACTAGGGAAGGTTTGGACGCAAGTCAATCACTGAAGACGAAATGGGAAGTCGGCACTTACTGAATCCACATCGCCTCGCCATTTCCGACCATATTCACGCTTGGATAAAGCCTCTTCAGAACTGTCGTCCCCAAGGCATAGATTTCCAGCGCCTGATGCGAGGGCGTTTTCCCAGAGGTCGAAGGAAGGAGGGAGTCGAGGAAGGGGAGTCGGAGGGAAGAAGCCAGTGTGGGGATCGACGTCGAAATCTCCAAGTGAATGGCGGTCGGGAAGCGAAAGACGTGGAGCAGAGCGAAAATAAGAGTGATAGAGTGATAGTACAACGTCGAGGAGAGTGCCTACAGCATGAGGAGGGGATAAGAGAAGTTGGAAAAGAACCATGGTCGCTGAGGAAGGGGAAAGGGGAGAAGGACGAAAAGAAAAAAGAGTAAGGTACGAGAAGTGTTGGAATCTTGGCTATCATGGTTTAGCTGACCTCTTTTATATGAAATTGGACCACGCCACTGATCATTATTGTCATGGAATAGATGAGCATATTACATCTCTGGAGGAACGCCAACAGCACGGTTCGTGAGGAAAAACGAGCTGGTTGACCAATGCTGTCCAAGTCCGTTCCTGCTCGGAGAAAGACCGACACCAGCCAGTGTATTGTGATGAGGTGCCGTTAGGGTCAGAGGTCAACACATGAATAGTTCCGTCTGAGTCCATCCTTTGGCAAAGAACAAGTGATCGCAGGGGTCAATCGAGATCTAGATCGTGGGCGTTAGTTGACAAGATCCACTTACGTAATTGACATCGGAGGGGAAGACCCGAAAGCTTCTGACTGTTTATGTCGCCGCCAGTGGCCGCCGTGCAACATATCCTCAGATCTTGGTTACATTGCTCTGCGCTTCTTCCGATCCATGACGTTTCTCAAACATAATCAACCCGAATGAGACCAGACGCCAGTTCTCCTTGTATACTTTCTAGGCTGTACGTGACCTGACAACGGACACTAACATGACCGAGCCGCACGTGCTTACGTACCTCCTTCATCCCATTTTTTTTTCTCTTACCCTTACCAAATATTCAACATTCTTGTTAATTCCAGGGCCGACATCGTCCCAAGCTATTTGCCTCATTTCGGACGGATTGGGCCTATGTATTACCAACTGATTAATTGCTAGTATTTCAGATTCCAGGAACGGCCCATCATACACATATCCGCTCAACATGAAACACCTTGGGTTCTTGGAATGGAATCCAGTTTCCGAAGCACCATCCGGAAGCGGGCACTGATCCCTACAATCCCACATCTCTCACATCTATCTCAGTTGGCAAGCGCCCGCCTAGAGAACATGGATGACTCAAGTAAATGCTCTTGGTCTGAGTCCATTGCGGTGCTACCACACCGGTGCAGCCGGTCGGAAAACTGTCCTCCACTACCTCATGTGACAGCTAATCTTATTAGGTCGATTTTAAATTTCCATGGTAGGAATTCATGATGGACGAAACGAATCGTTGCCTGCAATGTATAATAAACACGAACATGTAAGCGTGTAACATAAACAGTGCTTATGGGGGAGTTGGCTCGCGCTTCCATCTCAGCCAAACCGCATTACCATCAGCGTTGTCTTCGACCTCGCATCTACGTCTTGCAACCTCAAGCACCTTCTCGGCAACACCCATCTTGCCGCCCCTCAAGTCGTTGAATTTAGCTACCAGTTCTTCCAAACGGATGCTCGTAGCACCGCCCGATGCGTGAGAACCACAGACTACCTGACCAATCTCCTCCTCGGTGGGTAAAGCAAACTTGGACGGTTCAGGAAGATTATCGCGAGCTAGAGACGCCGGTACCTCTAGTTCAGGTGAGGATGCCAGATAAGTAGAAGTTGGCTCGAAGAAACGGTCAACAAGGTCGTTCGTAACCTCAGTCAAGGTTGCTGGGATCCAATTTGGTCGTTCACCCTCTTTGTGCGTCTTCTCAATAATGACCGCATTCACACCAGTGATGAAATCAGAGGTTGCTTGGTTCTAGGTTTCGGGAGTCAGTTGACAAGGAATCTGATTTCAGGAGCTAGGGCTCACGCAAAAGGCCGTAGCTATTTTCAGCTCCATGTTGAGCGCTTGTAAGAGCGACATAGTCTTTCCCTTTCTAATAGCTCTGAGAGCAACCTTGAGGCTCGTAGGACTTCGCGTTTCAAGCTTCCGCAAAGTACTGTTGGCAAATTCTTGCACAGGTGGACTCTTGTGATTTGTGAACGACTGTAGGTCCTTAACAATCTCTTCGACAGTGTTGTGGCGGAAGGCGAAATCCAGGGCTGCGCGGGGAGCGCCAGTGAAAGGGGTAGGCGGATCTTCCGGTTGGCGTTCCGAAGACAACTCCTCAATCGTACGATCAATTATGGATGGATGTGGCTTATCGAGCGCTGATAACCGATCAATGAGTACTGGGACTCTCCTTGATGGAATGTAATGCGTTGCGCAACCAAGTTCACTGCAAAGCGAGGTCATCATCGGACCGCTAGATGTGGAACAAAGCCATTACTTACAACACTGCACGTCCCCGTAAGGTGTCTGAAGTCAGCGCGAGATAGGTGCCTAACTCGCCGTCCAAACGCGACAGGAAATAACTTGCACCAACATCAGGGCAGTATCCGATTTTCGTTTCAGGCATACCAAAGAGGGTGTTTTCAGTTGCAACTCTAAACGGAGCATTCGCAGCCAATCCCACACCCCCACCCACTGCAAGTCGTTAGAAATTCACCCTGACATTCATTGATGTAAAAAAAGACGCCTACGAGTGATTCCATCCATGACTGCTACGTACGGTTTCCTCAAGGCTGCAAGAATATAGTCCATTTCGAATCTGAAAAGTTGCCAACGGATTCACCAGGAGACGACGGTGAATGACTGACAACAGACATACTCGCGTTTGAAATAGTCGATAGCCTTTAGACGCGTTGTTGGGTCGGCGGCATTCTGTACAACGCCTGTGGATGTGGCTGAGGCACAGCACAAAATTCAAGAGTGGCAGACTAACTTGCAACATCACCCCCACTGCAGAAGGCTCGCCCAGTTCCAGTTCCGACTATTGCACCGCAGAGATCGGAAGTGCTCCATTCCTAATCATGTTTCGAGTCAGTGACTGCGATGGAAGAGGCATCTACACTTCAGGATACCTCGATCTTTGGCCGGAGCAAAGCAAGCATAGCTTCGTCGAGTGCATTGAGCTTCTTGGGACGGTTCAATGTGAACTTCCGAAGGCTCTGGTTTGACTCAAAGAGAACAGTTGGCTGACGAATGTGTTATGAGTCGAGAAAGTGAAGACAGCTGGCAACTCACCTCGGAAGCGGCTGTGGACATCATATGGTGGGCAATAATCTGCGTCCGCTGTGCCGCACGAAGGCCACTTCGAGTCATGCCTCTTAGAAAACAAGTTGTAGTCAGCATGAGAACGAGCTTGGAGTTCCGGCAACCCCGCTAGGCGGAAAATGGGGCGCGCGCCAATTCCAGAAAGCAGGTGTTTCTGGCACGTGACCCCGCTGGTGGGAAACTGGTGGACCCTACAGGCCCCTATCCGATTTGTATGTGCATGAACCGTTCTACCCCCCTTGACTGATTTTTTCATGGTGACGAAACCAGGCTGGCGTATATCCTATAAGGATCATATTGGCACTGTCAGGTTCGTTGGTTCTGTCGAGGGCACATCCGGGACTTGGTTGGGTATTGAATGGGATGATCCAACCCGCGGCAAGCACGATGGGACAAAGGACGGGAAGCGTTACTTCACTTGTCTGTGAGATCCACTCCTGAACCTCGGCCAGGGACCTTTAAGTCATCATCATCGTCACAGGGTACCTGGAGCAGGCTCATTCCTTCGGTCCTCTGCGAACATATGTCACGGGAAATCATTTCTGGAGGCACTTAAATCCAAGTACATCGAAGCTTACCATGGCTCTGGATCACAAGAACTCGTCGTCCTAGGATCTTCGCAAGGTGCAATTCGGGTCGAATCTGTCAATCTAGACAAGATTAGAGAGAAACTATCCAAACTCTCTTCCTTGAGCGAGGTCAGCCTAGACGGTGAAATGGTTGCGACGTGTGATCCTCCAGGGACGATACGGGAGACATGTCCAAGTAGGTGCTAGTCAATTGCACGCTTATGGAGATGATCAGACTATTTGCTAGACATACGGGGATTGGATTTATCCAAGAGTCTGATCCACTCTTGGGACACCATTGCCGCGATCGCTCAAGAACTCCCATCCTTGCAGAGATTATACTTGAAGTGAGTTTTTTGAGGAGTCAACTCTCGGGATTTTCAATCTACATCATACAGCCAGAATCGGTTTCAACCGCCTATCAAAAATGAGAGCTTGAATGGTTGCTTCAAATCGTTGATGGAACTTAGGTTGAATAATACGCTAATGGCATGGCGGGATATTACTACAGCAATTGCAGCCATGCCTAAACTGCAGCACCTGGAAATAGGGTACAACGGGTTCACAGATATCTCCTTCGACCCCGACCACCACTCTAGGCTCACGGCGCCCGTACGAACCGTCAATTTGGACAGCAACCAGATCAGTGGATGGGCGGGTGTCTATTCTGCCCTTTTGGCTTTTCCGTTGTATGATATCTACGACCTACCTTATGGGACTGGTGTCACTGACCACATGACAATTACAGCCTAGAGCGACTCGTACTCGCTAACAACCAGGTCAAGGATATCCCCTCCCCAACATCCCAACAAGGGTTACCACAACTTAAATACCTCTCGTTGTCTCTTAACTGTTTGAAGCTGTGGAGTGACATATCCGCCCTTGCGGCTTGGGCTCCATCACTAGAGTCACTAACCCTCATTGGAAATCCGGTCATAGCTGGTGAGATAAACGCATGATAGTCGTCAGCCGTTTCCCTGAAACAAACTGGTTTGAGATTATCCCCATAACTCCCGACCCTTGGTTATAGCACGGTTTGCGATGCTACAGACTCTTGATGGGGCAGTCGTAAGTGCACCAAATCTTTTAGGTCTTCATTTCCGATGCTAAACAACCCAGATTTCAGGAAAAGAGCGTCGTGACGCTGAGTTGTATTATCTTTCGCATATCGTCAACCATGGGCCCGCATCGGAGGATGAACGGCGTCAGGAATACCCCCGATGGCAAGAGCTATGTTCAAGTACGTCGCTTTCAACTCGGATCGCTGTCTTGGACGTGCCGTTAAATTGGGCCAACCTTACAGAATACGGCCAACCCGATGAAACAATGTCAAAGCCAGTACCAGACACGTTGAAGAGTCGGCTTTTGGGTGTGTCTGCGGTACAAAGTCCGGTGTATTGTTGCTGAAGTCATGCTGGCACAGAACTCAAGGTTTACCGGACATCGGAACTGGCTAGTTCAGATACGCTTGGATGTTGCCTAAAGGAAGGCACAGAGGTCATCGTGCGAGTACTGCCGACCATGACACTCAAAAACTTACGGACCAAGGTACGCAAGGCCTTCGGCTTCAGTGCGAAAGTAAGCTTTGCTATTTTGATGGTTATGAACGATCATACTCTTGTTCCTCTGGAAGAGGATCGTGACTGTCATGACCTGTCATGGATTGGCCTTGAGACTGGCTCTCGACTTGTATGCTCCGTATTCTGATTGTTTGAAAAACTTTGATTATTGTCCACTACGCCGCAATATGTCAACAGCAAAGGATATAATGACATTTTTGGACGAAGATAAACATCTGAAGCTTCCCATCACCTGAGCCAATCATTGCACGCCCGCAAACGAAGATCCATGGACTTCAAGGTGTGATTCTTTCGCGGAGTTACCGTTGAAACTGTGTTGATCAAAGCGTTCCTCATGACTGGCCTCGTGCTGTTGGACCAACTATCGACCATGAAAGAAGTATACGGTCCGCGTAAACGACAACACCATTATCGAGAGACCAAGATCAAAAGCAAAACATTTCATCGGAAGCCGACAGTTTTCAAACCCGTAATTGGCTCGGCCGTCCATTCCAAAAGAGCCTTCAACGAGACCAACCACTTTCACCATTCGCATGTCTCGACCTTTCATCGTAGCGATCATCCTTCTCGTCACGTCTTCGGTCGTCCCTGCGACGGTCGTAATCATCCCTGCGGCGGTCATAATAATAATCAGAGGGTCTGCGGTCATCATAGCCTCCTCGCCGGTAATCATCGTACCCTGCAGGCCTTCTATCATAATCCTCCCTCCTGGGGGGTGGAGACCTGGGTCGACGATCGTCGTATTCAGGACGGCGAGGAGGCGATCTGGAACGGTCCCGGCGGTATCTGTCATCCCTGTAGCGGTCGTCCCTATAGCGGTCGTCGCGACGGTCATCACGACGATAATTATCCGGACCGTTGCCACGCTGGGGACAAACATCAATTCGATGAGTTATCCAACCTCCAAAATCACATACGGATTCGTCCAAAGCTACTCTGACAGGTCTTCCTCGGAGTTCTTTGCCATCGAGTTCTTTCACGGCCCGGTCGGCATCCTCCCGTGAGAGATATTCAAGGATGCTGTGAAGACCTACATTAACACGCGCATAAATGAAACCAATTAGGAAACGGACCCTTGTCCAGGATAGTCGCGATCAATGTCGGCGAAGGATACACTACCGGCGTCGCGTCCGAAGTCTTTGAGATCCTATGGTCAATTCGTTAGGTTTGGTCCATTGGGAAGATGACTGTCGCAGTTCAGCCCGATCGAAGACCATGTCCATGAATTCCTCGACGTCAAAAGGCCATAAGGGGGTATATCCAGCGGATAATGTCATGCGGGATCCAAGGTCGTGGATGCGTTCGGGAGAAGCCATTGAGCCAAGAAGCGATCATACCTGCCAACTTGTGTCACGAGAGACGCCAGTAACGATGAGGCGGATGCCGGGAGGGCGGCGGGCACGAGGACTACAAGGAAACAATGTTAGGTATTTCTTCTCGTGAATCTTCATCCATACCCATGGCCACGATCGTTGTCGTAGGGTTCACGACGGGGTCGGCTCTCTTTTGCGAATTCGACCACAATGCTATATGCAACGTATTAGCGCCAGTGACACTTAGCGACAAACACCTCACTTTGCGCCCATGAAATTCTTGCCATTGAAATTGTGAACAGCATCTTCGGCGTCCTGGTCAAAGTGAGATGCAGACTATAGGGTTTGCGAGCGCACTCCATACCTTTGGGCTTTCGAATTCAACGAAACCAAAACCTTACAACCGAGTCAGCACAAGCAAGACTAAATACTGCATCCACGTACCAGTCATGACGCGGCAGTCGATAATGCGGCCAAAACCATCAAAAAACTTCTGAACGTCCTCTGTACGAGCATCGGTAGGGAGCCCTGGAAGATTACAAAGTCAATGTGGAGGGAAATGGCAGCGGAAAACGAGGGGCAACGGACTGCCAAGGTAAAGACGCCGGGACATGGTGGTAAGCGGACAAGAGCGTGTGTTGATCCAAATTGGACTCCGCTAGGCTTAACAGATTCCACGCGTCCTGAGAGCACGGACCAGCTGCGTGATCCTGAGAGAGGTGCCTTGATGAATGATTGATGGGAAGCCGACAGATTCTCACTCATTGCATCAAGTTACATGGTGTTCAATAAAATATATGAAGGAGGATTCGGGCGAGTTGAACCACCGTACGAGCCTGTTGCGCTATTAGCCCGACTCCCCTTGAGAGTAGTACTGGCCTTCTTTGCGCAATGTCACACGTGTAATAAGCCAAGAGCCTACTTTTAGGACAAAGTATGGGTACCGATCATTACGTACTACACAAGGAGGAAATAGAGAGGACAACGAAAGTTAAATAAGAAACCATGGAGAATGAGGAAGCTCTAATGTTGTGACCAATCGATGGTGTTGATATCGATACCTTCTTGCACCATCTCCCAAAGTGGACTATTATCAAGGACGTCAACATAGTTCCCATACAGAACATCACAAAGCATACCTCATTTCGCGGAGCCTCTCAACGGTCCTGACAATATGCTTGACTACAAAGTCAATCTCGGCCTCTGTGGTAAATCGCCCTATTCCAAACCGCAGAGACGAGTGTGCCATGTCCTCGGCAGCGCCTATAGAGCGGATGTAATGAGCACTCGGATGTTTTCAAGACAGGAAAGAGGTTACCAAGGGCACGAAGTACGTACGAGGGCTCAAGAGAAGCCGACGTACAGGCACTTCCGGACGAAAGGGCGATGTCCTGTCCACTCGGGTGAGTGATGGATACTGTGCAAAACCGTGGAGCGAACCTTGAGTGCCATGAGCAAACTCTCACCCTCAACGTACGAAAAGCTCAAGTTAACACAACCAGGGTATCCGTTCGGGTCACCATTGCGCACAACGTATTCCACTTTGTCGTTGATGCTCTTTATCAGGCGGTCCGATAGCTCTTTAATGCGAACGTGATCCCTCTAACGAAAAGTGTTAGTATATGAAGGACCATCGAGAAATCGTGTTGGGGTAGATGTCAGTACCCCTGCACAAAGCTCATTACCGAGCTGACGGATGGCCAAGAATGCCACCGGTGTCACTCGACTCGCCAAAAAGTAGTGGAAGCGTGCAAGAATCATCATTCTGACGGACCCGGATTGGACACTCACAGCCATTTCTTTTTGGGCAATTCGGGCGGCCTCTCCAATGCCAACAGCAAGGGCGGTGGGCAAAGTTCCGCTACGTAATCCACGCTCCTGACCACCTCCACTAAAGATTGGTTCCAATCTGACACGGGGCCGTCTTCTCACGTAGGCAGCACCAACTCCCTTGGGACCGTAAATCTTGTGACCAGAAATGCTCATCAAGTCGATGTTCATTTCGTTAACATCTAGAGGAATCTTCCCGACAGCTTGCGCAGCATCCGTGTGGAAATAAACACCCCGATGCTTGCGAACGATTTCCCCAATCTCCTTGATTGGTTGAATAACTCCGGTTTCATTGTTGACAGCCATGATGGTCACCAACGAAGTATCAGGTCGAATAGCGGCCTCGAGTTCATTGAGATCGATGACGCCATTTTTCTGGACTGGAAGGTATGTGATATCGAATCCCTCCTCTCCGAGCTTTCGGCACGAGTCGAGCACACATTTATGTTCCTTCAAAACTCATAAATATGCCAGAGGCAGTTGGAAAGTAATGAGCTAACGCACTGTCTGAGTTGTGATTATATGACGTTTCTTTTCCTTGTGGAAGCGTGCTACACCTTTTATCGAAAGGTTGTTGGATTCCGTGGCTCCCGAGGTGAAGATAATATCCTTCGGGTCAGCACCAATCAGGTCTGCGACATGCTGCAAGGTGAACGTTGAGCTGCAAAAACGACATGATGAGATAGTCACACACTTTACGGGCAACTTCCACGGCCTGTTCGGCTTCCCACCCATAAGCATGAGTTCTGCTATGGGGGTTGCCATACTGATCTGTGAAATATGGCAGCATTGCATCCAAGACACGGGGATCAACAGGAGTAGTAGCCTATCAAGAACAGCCAGTGAGTTAGAACGAAGTGTTCACTACATCAAGTTCCGTACCTGCATGTCCAGGTAAATCGGCCTCGTCTTACCCTCCACGGAACCTTCGCGTTGCGGCACCTCGAGCTTGAAACCAAGCATATCTTCAGATAGTCATTGAGGCCATTTTTCGGCTATTAAGAGGACATAGACCGCACCTGCACGAGGAGTGAAATGACCTTCATCCTTGTACGTCGAAGGAACATCCACCACGCTCGCTCTGTCAGCGCCGGATGGTTGTACAAATGATCTTCGAGCTTGATATCCGGCGGCAACGTATTTTGTAGCCGTTTTTCGGGCAGCAGCACGAGTGAGTCTGGCCAACATGTCGAACCCGGGAAAGAGCAGGTGGTTTATCAGATAACTTGAGAGAGCGAATCGAACAGAGAGCGGAGCTCCTTCGCAAATGACGACGAAGCTGCCGGAGTGTGAAACTACGGTTGAGTCACGTGATATGGATTGTTGTTGTTGAACTCTCAATTTCTAAGCATACCTACTGCTAAGAGATTATCTACGCCCTTCGGCAGGCTGGTATCTACTTATGAAAGAGGTTCTGAGGAAATGTGTAGGAGTTTGGTAGAGGGGTTGGTCAGGTAGGAAATTGTGGAAGTGACGAACGGCGCTGTCAAGCGATGTGACCATAGACATAATTCTAAGGATAAGTTATGATAAGGGCATGGGTGTGAGATAGGGAAGGAAGAAAAAAATGGAACGAAAGGGTGAAGTGAAACGGGGAGAAGTGGGGTTGGAAGGGTCGGCAGACAATGATGGATTAATGTCTATCGGGATCCTCTCCCTGGCTGGTGTTGTCACGTGACATGGAGACGTCTCAATACGGAGGACGCTGTGGCTGTCAAAAAGAACTCACTGCACATAGCTGCGGCTCACATACAAAGCGAACACGCGTCACATGGAAGTTGGACTGACGGCTCCAGCCGACTTCATCCGACTATTTTCCACACTGCCAACACATCCTAACGAAAATCCGACCGCCATCCGACTTGCTAAATTACAAACCTCTCCAATGTCCGGAATCAGTTGTACCCGGTGCATAGTCTTTCTTTGCAGGTTCCGACTGTCGTTGTGGGTCAACTTCGGTATAGCAACAGCTCGTTCCTCGTAGATACACAACCGATCACAGGAATTCGAGAATGGATGCATTAAACAGAATAAATAGAACAGAACTTTTGATGCTATGGATACATGCAGAATACATACGCAATATTTACAGGGGAGGATTGGCATTCTTAACCAAATTCTCGAAGTAAGCCTGGAACCAGGTACCAGCCTCAGGAGCGGGGACCTGAGCATCACTGAGATGTTGTCAGTTAGAATCCTAACTCTTTTAGGAGCAGAATACTTACGAGGCAGAACAGTGGGCGTCATAGCGAGGCGAGGAGGTGTCGGAGGTACCGTCACACTCTCCTCCAGGCTTGACCCAAACGATGGCGTCGATGAGGCTGGAGCCAGTGTCGGTGGTAGGGCGGGTACCGAAACCAGCGCCCTTGACATTGCACCAGTCGCCCCACTCATTTCTGATGTTCTGAACGCCAGAGCGACTTTGGTCGACGATGAAGTGAGCAGGGAAGCCACGGCTGCTGAGTTCTGGAGCGAGAGCCTATACAACCAAAGTAAGCGTTGGGCGAGACGAGGGTGTGAATCGATCAACTTACATTGATGTAATGCAATTCATCGTAGTTAGGGTTGTTCTGGGTGATCGGGTCGGGGGTGGAGGCCGAGAGAGCGTTGTAATTAGAAACGTCGGTGGCGAGGCCACGGAGGAAGGCAGGCTTGCCAGCGTCGCTATAGAGCTGAGCGAAGAGCTGGGCAGCAGGGTCCAAGTTGGCGGGCCAGCCGAGCCAGCCGGCGTGACCAGCGTCGAGGTACATGTAGACACCGACGGAGTTGAGTTGCTGAACAGCGTAGATAACGCCCTCCTTGTAGGCGCTCTGGGCACCGTTGCACTTGGCGACGTTCAAGTTGGTGACCAAGTTCGCGAGCGAGTCGGGTTCAATGACAGCAACAACGCGGACGTCAGGGTAATCTGGTGGGAATAACGGTAAGTCTCCACGTTTGACAAGAAATAAGGAAATACGTGCTCTTAATCTGAGCGACGATTTGGTCGATGTAATTCTTGTACTTGTTAAGACCGTCGTCGGCAATGGAGAACTCTCCGTTCGAGGCCAAGGCAGCACAGTCACGGTCTGGCAGGTCATAAACGACGATCTGGACGAGCTGCTTCTGGCCAGAAGATTGTTGCTTGGCCTGAGCATCGGCGAGGTAGGTGCCGAGGGTGGGGACTTTCGCAACGACATCGAACCAGGTGAAGGTAGGGATATCAGCAACCTTCAAAGCCTTGGCCTTCAAGGTGTCATCAGTGATGTTGGCAGCAGCAGCCTTGACCTCGTCGGCGTAGTAAGGAGTCAACCAGACCTGATAGATGAAGTAAGAACATGGACATCATACGAAGTTTGCCACGTACGTTGTAGCCAGTGTACGGGTTGTCGGCGGAAGGAGTGGAAGTGGTGGTTGGACTGCTGGTAGTACTCCCGCTGGTAGTTGTGCTGGTAGTTGTGCTGGTAGTTGTGCTGGTAGTTGTGGGGGTGGGGGTGGAAGTGGTGCTCGATCCAGGACTATGTATGGAATTACTATTGGAATTTCACAACGGGAGCTCATAAACTTACAGACACTGCGAGTACCAATCGTTGAGCTTGGTGCAGACAGCGCCAGCGACGCAGGTGGTTCCACCAGCTAGGTTGCAGCGCAAAGTCAGGACTCCCTTTCAATGATAGATGACGGTGTTACTTACTCCAGCCGTTACCACCGCACTGAGCGTACAAAGGCTGTTGGGCCTCAACAAAGGCCGGGACGAGAGAAGCCAAAGCCAACAAGGAAGCAAACTTGAACATCTTGTTTTCAGGGGAAGCGCGGGTTCCTGAGGTTGACGAGACTTTGTCCAGCGTTTTATACGCCTGCCTTCCATCGGTTGTAAGGATCCGCAGTATAGACATCCGGTGAAAACCCGAAAGGTCAGGTCGGAAAGACGTCGGGAGAGAAGCCTCAAGTCTTTGCTACGTTCCCGTTCTGATCATAGGACATGGATATCATTGACTCATCCGAATAACTGACACCCACCCTATTTCTGATGGCCAGCGGATAAAATAGGCGCTCAAAGCACATTAGTTGTTCGGTTGAATGTCGGGTCCAACACCTCAGGACTGAAGGGCAGACGCTTGATTCCCAGGTAACGCTGGATCTTGCAAGACGTTCGGAAAAACAGGAACCAGGTTTTCCCAGATGCACCCATAAGTCCCGCCTTCAGTTTCGATACAAGCGTATGATATATCAACGAGAAGCATGAACCGAGGATTCTCTGTAACCGTATCCAGTAACTCGGGCAGACTCGTGACCCAATTTTGTCTGGGCACGTGCGGGCATCTCCATACCACCAGTGCGACAGAGAATATTAAATCAAAACATACCCAGCGTACACACTCTCTTTGGAATAAGATGAATTTAAATTCTGAACAATATGCCGTCATGGCGAAAAAGATCCACGTCGTGTGATCGGCTCTCTATTCGTTGCCTGCTAGAACCAACCGCAACCGGCATTTTTAGAATCTCCAAGATTAAAAATGCCATCACGATGGAGCTGGTGGACGGGGATTTCTAGGAAAGGCCTGTCAGATCATATACCAACCTTGAAGTACCAGTCTAAATGTGGTCCTTCTGGAACACACTTACCGGACATGCGACGTAGACTCAAACCTCCGATTATTCAACCGAGCGAGATCTGCTCCATGCTGAATGGAACAACGATCCGAATTAATCACCCGGATTCAGCCTTCCTCCTGCAGCTGGCGTCACACTCCCGAGTGGGATAATAGGGGGGAAATATTGACAGCTTCCTAGTAAATGACAGCTTGGTTAACAATGTAATGTAATCGACTGATCGCTTCTTCACGACTTCGATATCGTCAAGATCAGCTAATATGGGTGATGATGGACATGACACGCAATGCGGTCAAAAACTGCCATTAGAAATAGTTATAGTCACCGTCTCTTGGTACCACTCGGTGGAGGAGGGAGGAGGGGTACACTGGCACCACCAGAGGTGGAACTATTACCACTCGTGTTCAGTGAGCTCGTCTGGGCGCCTCTTCCTGGAAGATTGATGGTGAACGTTTGTCCTTCCTTCAAGCTGTAGTCTTTCTTAGGACCAGGTGGCAAACGAGGCGAGGGTGCGTCAGCTTCAGCCGTCTCTGCATGCAGTTTCGCTTTGTAGCGTCTGGGTGGCATTAGTTGACGGGCCAATGGGTGGAACACACGGGCATTGCTCACTTGGTATAGTCCTGCAGTGCCACATCTAGTCCGAAGGCATTAAATGTCAGTGGGGTTCATGGCTGGTGTAGATAGTGCGCGGATGCTCACTGAAGTCAAAGCTATCGGTTCGTTCCACAAATCCCATTCCAATATACGCCTTGCGACCAGAGTCTTCAACTCTAACCACAAAGTAGCGCGAGGAGTCCAGAACGGCCTCGACACAAGGTCGCTCTGGGTCATAGTCTGCTTTGGCGAATACTATGGTCTTATCGTCAAAAATGCTCCACGTTCTGATGTATTTATTGGCCTACGTTCTCCTGGTAACGAAAGAGTGGATACCTGTCAGTCAAAGTCCGACACTTGAGGGAGCTGTAGGAACACCTGTTTGCGAGTCTTCAAATTGCATGGCAACACCAGTTGACCTCTCAATGATACGAAGACGACCCTTCCACAAGGGCTCGGCTAAGTCACCCCATTCACCAGCGCGGTAGCCGACATTGGCTCTTAGGGGAGGGATCTTGTAGACTGTGTTGCCAGTGAAGTCAGGAACTCAAGCGTAGAGAAACTGGGTGTAATAGATCCACCAGATACTTCTCGTGCGATATAGAGGATTGATTCGACTTCGCTTTCCAGATCCATGTTGGCCGGAGAGGTGAGGCCTTGAGGAATGTATAGCGGGTGAAGAAAGTAGAAGGTGAAGTGCAAGATTAGGTTGGGCGCCCACTTAATCACCCTAAGTATGTTAGTTAACACAGATACTCGATCACTTGACACTGCAATGGCGTAAGTAAATACATCCTTCAACTCGACTGCCACCACACCAACCAACGCCAACTTACAGTAACTCGTACCATGGTTAACGCTCCTCCCACTCCGCCTCCTACTACAGCTACAGAGTTGCAGGACCAGTCCCGTTCTCGGTCTCAGGGTTCCTCCTCAAATCCTCCATCCTCTTCCAATGCAACACAGGACACCCTTCCCGCAAGCTTTCCGCTTATCGTGGATCTTGCATCGAAAGCTCAATACCGCGAACTCATACTGAAGGCTGAAGAAACTGATGTACTGGTAAGAGGAGCTTCGAAGCCTTGAACGAGGTCTCATGTCGACTGCGCAGTCTAATACAAGTCGTTCGCCTTCACGGCTTTTCACTGTGAGCCCTTTGGTCCTCACATACTTGATCCTAGACGACATGTCAGTGAAACACTCTCTCTGAAACCATAGCTTCCTCAATCCAACCGCCCACAGCCCTCCTGCACAATATGCACTGTCCCGCCTACCAGATCCCTTGCCTTCCTTACCTTTGACCAAAGCTCTCTCCGATCTCGTCAATGCAACTGCCGAGAGACAATACAACAAGATCTATTCTCGTGCAGAAGCACTATTCAGTCTTGCGTCGCAACCTGATTTTCCTGATGTTAAACTTGCCTCTCTCATCGTCAACCTAGTCACCAACTTCTTTGGTTAGTAACTCCGCTAATCAGGTTTCATTCTCGTTAAGCTTCTTCTCCAGAGGCTTTTCGGCAGCGTACATTCATTTTACTGTCCAAGGCATATAGTTCTTTGCCCTTGTCCCTCGCGCAGGTCTATCTAGGTCTACCGGGCGACCAGATCGTCGGAGGTAAGTTGCACATACTGCATACTACTGTTTTCACAAACTACATTAATGTACATTAGTTGCTGAACAACATGGCTGGAACTACGAGGCGTCCTCTCAGATTTTGGAACCAAAAGCAGCTACACCCTCTGCCCTGTCAACGAATAATTTGACCAGTCAGTTATTCCGCATCGTATCTCACTATATGTGCACTCACCAGATCCTCTCAGCTTCATCTCTATCTACATTCAAGTTCATTGTTGATAGTGTCGCTGAACTTGAAGCGTGATTATGGTGTTTAGCAGTTAAATACATAATACCGTCCAAGTTGGACACAGTCTTGAGTGATGTGTATTGTAGTATAATGCCTTTCGACGTGCTCCCACCCTCGGTTTCGGGTTCTGGTGGCGAATGAAGCGACAAGGTTCCAAGCGCTGGATGATTAATCGATGATTGCTGTGAATGCGACAAGGGCCCTTGTCACGACCGTCCCCCACGGGGTACTGGCCTTCACCTTGTTTGTTCTCGTTCATTACCATCTCCACGCACCAGTCTTCGAGCATGTCGTCGGAGCCAGCGTCCACTTTGCATGACCCAACCGCGGCCACCCAAACCGTCGCTACGGAATCTGTTGGTCGTGCTCATCTCATTTCGTGCGAGTCGATCAACCTTACATGAGCTCCACAGGTGCCCACCGATGATATCCCGGAAAACTGGACTGTTCTCAACTTCACATGGGCAGGCAAAGCTTTCAGACTCAGTGTCGCCGACACGGATAGGTTGGCATCCCATCCCTATCTCCTAGGTAACACATGCTGACATTGAAGTGCAGGGTTTATGACCTCAAGACTGCATTACGCGATCTCACGAATGTGCCACTGGAGCGTCAGAAGATACTGGGGTTGGTGAAGGGGAAGCTGCCCGAGGACCGGGTCCTTATGTGAGTTTTTCATGAGACCTTTGGCTAGAGTCATTCAACGATATTAAAGGCTCTGAGCTAGTGCGGATCTGCGTCTGCCTACAGGAAAGAAATTCACGCTCATTGGGACCCCTGAGGGAGATGAGATCAAGGACCCCTCAAGTTCGTATTTGCCTGCGTATGAGCTGATTCCCAACTCACATGAAAGGACTATGCAGAGCTGGAGAATCTACCTGACATTGTCAATGACTTTGATATCGACTTTACGGAAGACCCGGCTGCGAGCTTGGCCTACCTCAATGACCAACGAAATCGTAGAAAGATTAAAGAGGCCACTGAGAAGCTGAAGATTAACGTTATATCTCCCTTCCGCGAAGGAAAGAAGTTGTTGGTCTTGGATATTGATTACAGTACGTCTGGCCTTCTCCTAGGATTATGCATATAGTTTTCAACTCATTCATCCAGCGATACTTGATACCAAACCTTTGACATCGGGACTGCTACCACCCAGTCAGTGTGCGAGACCTGGACTCCACGAATTTCTGGAGGCTATATACCCTTTCTATGACAGTAAGTGAGCCCTTAATCCAATGTAACTGGTTATTTTTCACCTTTTTCAATAGTCTGCATATGGTGGGTGCTGACCCGTGCTTGCAGTTGAGCCATTGATAATCACCCTTACTCAGGTCCCAAACCAGCTGGATATGGCTTGAAACCAAACTGGTTGAATTAGGGATGGTGGGCTCAAGTCGTAATTACCAGGTGGTTATCCCCCATTTTCATCAGCCAGCCGATTCGTTGACAGTCATTCTGAAAGTAGATATCATTCGGTATGCATTCAAGCTCTGCCTGACTTCAAGCCCTGACTTGATCATTGCAGTACTGGATAAGACGTGCATGTTCACCGTCTTCTCACAACGGAACAATAAGCCGTGGAATCATTCTGTCAAAGCACTGCAGATCATATGGAATCATTTCCCGCGCTTGTGAGTCTTTTGGTCATCGGAGAAGCTTGCCGTGTAACGAGCCGACGCGAAACATCGTAGCGATGCAAGCAACACCATCCACGTCGATGATCTGGTAAGTATGCTACTTACCCATCGTGTACGATCCATTCAATGATATCTCTGCAGAGCCGCAACTTTGCCCTAAACCCGAGGGAAGGTCTCAAGATACCCGCCTTTAGGAATGCTCAGACTCCGGAAGCAATGGCGGACAGAGAACTCCATAAGCTGACTCGATACCTCCTTCACATCGCGCAAGTGAAAGATTTCCGTACTTTGACGCATAAGGTGTGAATCGTTGCTCTTTAGATCGGCGCACATGCTGAGCTAATGTAGAACTGGAAACACGTCATCAAGTTGTTGCCGCAATCCCCGTGAGGTGATGAACGGGCGAGTTAGAATGCCCGCTCCTTACGGATCTGTCCTGGCGCTCACTCGACTCGGACCAACGATCACCGCGACTCGTACTACATTTGTAACTGTGGAGATGCTAGAGACACTAGGAAATACCTTGAGACACGAATTGGTTCCCCAAGGGGGTTCGAGGCATAAATGGATCCTCGTCGATTGTGCATGATAATAGTAATCCCATCGGTCCTTCGCGATCAGGTATCGGCGATAAGAGGCAGTTTCAGATTCAATTTATGACAGAATGAGCCTCGCCGGCCCCTCAAGGCCGACGTTGCCTTGAGGGCTGTATGATCGTGTGTGCCCGTGTCGGTCCCAATCAAGCCGAGTTAACACACCTGTGCTGAATGTTTCACCAGGACCGCTACACCCTTTCCTGCTATCCGCGTACGAGGTTGTGCTCTCGTTTAACTTAATACTGCTGGTTTTGAAACCCCGGGTGGTATATCTTTTTGCTTATGGGAATTTGTCAGCAATCCGCATGAGTGTGTCAGGTGCGCTTGACGATGGTATGGCTAGTGTCCGTTCCGGATATCACGTTCTAGTTCCACTACTGCCTTTGCATTATAAAATGGGAACTCTCGTTTCGACGCGCTTTATCCGACTCCTGCTGTATCGATCCTCTCACCCACACAAGTTACTCTCTCATACTCATCGCCTTAGCCCGATACCCTCCCAGTCACAAACTCACCGATCGACAATGTCGACATCCTCTGCAACTTCTGCTGCCAAACCGGATGTCAACCCACGTCCTTCTGCGAGCCTGGTGGTTGTAAACGATCGAAATGAGATCCTGTTGGTGCACCGGAACCCCAAGGCTCGTTCGTTCGGCGGCATGACCGTATGTTCGATCTCACATCTAAAATTAGGGGTCTTGACGGTAGGCTGAATTTCCAGGTCTTCCCAGGCGGAAATTATGACGCGAAGCAAGACTCCTCATTAGCTATTACGGCCATCCGTGAGACATTCGAGGAGTCGGGCCTCCTACTTGCATCTACCAACGGTTCTTCCTCTCCAATTTCGCTAGATGATGCTCGGCTGGACGAAGCGCGCCGCAGTATCCATCAACAGAAGCTTCTCTTCCAGGAATTTCTCGATTTGAGTCACCTCAAGGCAGACACCGACACCTTGCTCCCGTTCACTCAATGGATAACTCCTCCTGGACCGCCTCGGTGTGTCGTAATCCCTCGGGCTGCCTAACTATCTACTTAATCTGCAATAATCTTACTCAGCCGGTTTCATACGCAGTTCTTCGTTACATTCCTCCCTGCCGCGCCTTCGGCGGGTTTCAGCTCAGGAGCCAAGCAAGAACGCATACCCAAGCCAGGTCAGCATCCTCTTCCAGTGCATCCCAAAATATTGATGTTCTATCATTATATGTATGTCTAATCCTCCGACCCGATGATGCTCGTATACATAGATGGGGGTCAAGAGGTCATTTCAGCACGGTTCATCCACCCTAGTGAAGCCCTCCGCGAATTCCGGGAGGGAAAAATATCCTTCATGCCGCCCCAATTTTACATCCTTACGACCCTATTTGACATACTCCAGGGATCAAGGAACACCGAGAAGCAGCGGGAAAGGATTGAGTGCCTTTCCAGAGGAGCTTTTGGCCGTATGGTGATGAATCCACGGCCGCGTAAACCTCTCGACGAAGATCTCGCGCAGGGTTATTCGATACTCACGTATGAGGGTGATGAAACTCGGGGAGGCTCCAAAGGACGTCTTCACCGCGCCAAACTGCGAGTGGTGGATGGAGTAAGTCTTTGATTAAGTTTTACATTGTGATAGATCTCATTAGAGGTATTTCAGGTCATCAAGGAGATTATCCTGCAGCGTAATTTTGACATCTTTAACGACATCGAATTACATGTTTTTCAGCAATCCTCTAAGCTCTAGAAACCCTCGGTATTGGTTAAATACATTAACGAGTTATAAGAATGTCCGCTGTAGTTATTTTATCATCTTAATGCGATAGAACGTAGGAGAGTGATACATATCTCGCAGACGGCGTATGGCTACATGGGTTGACTGGGTATATGGATACAGTTAGCGAGAGTCAGAGAAGTAGGGGGTTATGTGTGTATCGAGTATGAGCTGTAAGATCGGGGAAGACGGGAAGGAGAAGAAGAAAGCAAAGGTATAATGGGCGTGGGCTAAGTTACACCCTCTACGGCTAGCAGACCCAAAACGCTGGGAGAGAAATCTAAGGTCATCTAGGAGCTAGCATAAAACTGGTAATCATATGAAACATCCTCTCCCCAGAAGCTGGGAATGCAGGCGCCGACTACAACTTGACCTGTGCCACCCAACTGGATAGCATTGACATCGGATGTGCCTGAAGCAGACCACGTAGGTAAATTGGGAACGTTAGGGTTACCAGTCTCAAGGAATGCCTTGTAGCGAGCCTGCATCTGGGATATGAGAGCGCTTTGGGCCGCAGTGGGGTTTGAAACGGTGCCAAACTGGAGGAGTTGAGGAAGTCTTCAGATATAGTTTCTTAATCGCTGGGCAGAAAGGTACTTACTACAATCTCGATGTCATCCTGGTGACAAACAACACCGGGTTGAGTGCAGAACGAAGCGGCCTCGTTGCCGGGGTAAGTAGCGCCTACAACATACTCGCCGACATAGGCTGTGCCACCATGAGCAGCCCAATTACGAGCGAAGGTCCAGCTTGAGCATTTCCACAAGTAATCGGTGCCAATGGCTTGGAGCTGGACCCGTGCGTCAGGGGCGGGGGGATAGAAGCCAGATGACAGAATTGTGTTGGTACGATCTGCCCCAAAGGTGGCTTCGCAGTTGTCTGTTAGGTCGCTTTGCGTGAGGGGCGGGTTATTAATATAGATAGCGAAGCCAGCCTCTTGGGCCACAGTGGTAACCAGAACCGGTTTCGAAACCGAAGGGAAGCGAGTGGTCGAGTCGAGGGACGTGGTGATGAAAGAGCCATCAAGGACAGGGCGCATCGGTTCGGACTGGCCTACGACCGGAATCGTTTGATATGCCGTTCCGAACAACGTCATCTCACTATTGAGAATCGTCGTGAGCGAAAGAGAGTTATGGCAAGTTGTGTCAGTGGCACCGCAACCAATGAATCCATTGAACATAGCCTGCAAGGACTGCTGCACTGAAGTACTCAAGAAACCAAAATTCTGGAAAAGGTTTAGTACACCGTGACATGGAAACGAGAATAGCTGGACCAACCATGGGATCCGACTGGATAATGGCGTAGCGAAATAGTGAGGAAGCTGAAGGTGTGGCCAGAAGTGACCTGACAAGGTGGGCACCTGAACTCTGCCCGGCGATGGTGATCTTGTCCGGATTGCCTCCAAAAGCAGGGACAACCTGTTTCAAAAATTGCAAAGCGTTGACAAGGTCCTTGACCGCTAAGTTGGTAGTTCCATCAGGTGCCATGAAACCGAGCTAGGCCAATCGATCAGACAAAATAGAGCAAAGAATAAACTGGAGATACTCACAGCCCCAAGACGATATTGGACTACAGCGACGATGGAATCTGTTGCGATAGCAAGCTTTGAGCCATCCAGCCCAGCAGCACTGGCTGAACCCAGAATGAAAGAGCCACCGTGGATCCTGCGGTTTTGATTAGACAGAAGAAATACCGGTGCCAAATCCACTCACCACATGAAAGTGGGTGCAGAACTCCCGTTTGGGAGGGAAGGCGGTACGTAGAGAACCATTGAAAGACAGTCCTCAGTATATGCTGATGGATCAGTAAATGGCTGAGGGCACGCCAAAGGCATGGCCGTCACATTGGGGGATCCGGTCCTGCTTGTAGGAA
Source organism: Podaxis carcinomalis (assembly GCA_018524395.1). Lineage (NCBI taxonomy): Eukaryota > Fungi > Basidiomycota > Agaricomycetes > Agaricales > Agaricaceae > Podaxis > Podaxis carcinomalis. The sequence goes on from JAEUWJ010000405.1 coordinate 139,237, forward strand.
ATATCAGTAAAAATCAATTCGCCTAGATAGTTTTAGATCCATACGGGAGATTCCAGGACGAGACTACAGTGGAGGGTTTCCAGCGTTCCGAATTGGCGTATTTGACTGTGAACCGATAAGTACCACTGGGGTCCTGTGTGCCCTTGGCGACACCAAGAATAGTCTGGCGGCTGAGGCCATCTTGCCCATCACGAGGACAGAGGTATCTTTTAATGATCGGTAACTGGCAAAGGATCTTCTCCGGGTCTATGTGAGGGAAGCGCAAGGAGTGTGCCGTTGGGGCGGCAAGACTGGAGACAGCCAAGAGAAGAAAAGAGGCAATGAAGGTAAAAGCAACCATGATTGAACAGTGCACGGTGAGCGAATGGGTGCGAAAACCTCTGCACCAGAAAAAGGTTGACTGGTGATGAGGGGAAGGAGGGGGTGGTTACTGGGTTATATACAATGATCTGCTGGTGCGTCAAACGCAAGTAAGCTGGGTACAGCCAGGCACCCAGGGAAAGAAAACAGAAGAAGGCGGTAATTCGAGAACAGGCATGAGGTGCGCATCAGATATTTCGACAAACAAGGGACAATGAATACCCATACAAGGCGCACAAGAACGGTCCGCTTAACATGCGTGGCTTTTAGGCGGTTGCGGGTTAATGTCGTTGTTCCTGATTTGGGCATGTTTTCTCCTTTTTCCGGCTATTGCAATCCGTCCCTGTGCGCTTGTTCCCCCTGCTTGCCCACGATCATTCAGAGCCCATACGCATACGACGGCGTCATATGGGTGTTATTGAGCTGCCTCTATGCCGAGTTCCCGCTCGCTATCATGTCATTGATGCTTGCCATAACAGATTCCGGCCCCGATTGATGCCAGAACTTGGGGTTCAGCCTTCAGCTATCGTACAGAGATAGTTCTTGTTCAGGTTTTTTTATCTCGGGCAATTGTCACGGTCTCGCGGTGTTGTCAAGTCTGCTCCAGCCTGAAGCTAACACAGGCCACGATGGCGGCCCTATTAATTGGTTGTCGCCCCCCTTTGTGTGAGAGAGAGTTATTCTTGATCCCCCGGCACAGGGCCAATCCCTGAGCGGCAGTGCAAGGAACGCCATCTCGCGAAGATGTTCCCACTCGATCTTCATGTCGCGAACTTACAGGCACCACTATTGATCACGGTTTAACACTACCGTGGGTAAGGACGAGGATCGAGGGTATCCTTATTTCGCACGGAAAACCACTGAGCCTATTGATGTCACATTTTGAGGATCGCTTCTCATGCAAATCTCCTTCGCCCGTCAAGAAATCATTCATATAAGACTAATAATATGGGCGGCGGGCAAAGGCAGTTAGCGACCTGATCTTCTAGTAAATATCACCGGTACACTTGGAAGTTATTAGGCGGTCCTTTGCACTTCTCACGACCCGGATTATCATCGTCAGAATGTAGTCAAGCGTTGCCTTGCACTCGTCCGCCTGCGCTCTCCCTATGGGGAATTGTGTTGGTTCATAAGCCTTGCATTTCCGCGTCTCTTCCGCATGCATCCATAATGGGTGACTGGGACACGTTCTATGGAAAACGCATGTCAGCCTGTGCGCTCTTGTTGCAAATGAGGACGGCCTGCCCGACACATCACAACTTTCTCCAGACTAGGTCCGCAGGATCACAGGCTGTCAGGGAATACGAGATAGCAGGAAAGAGGTTTTTGCCATGCTATGGCCTGCCTCATACTTCTGAGGGCCATTGTCTTTGCTTTGAATCTATTCAAACTTCAAATTTGTTTTTGGTCGAGACACTATTCACGGAGAACCTTACGTCAGTGACGTCTGCCACACATGATCTGATCACGCCCCCCTTGAACGCGTTTCCACGTCCGAGCTCTACACTCGCAGTTATATTTCCAAGGTCTGCGCGCAATGAATTACGACTCAGTGAAAATGTGAGATTGCTTGCTCGCTGTATAACAACTCATTAAGACTTCATGCACCAGACTTACTGTCGGATCTGCAGTTGGTTCCATACGTGACCTTTTCTCTAAAATCAAGACTATTGATGCGAAACATGGCAAATTTGACCTTGTGCTATGTACTGGCGATTTCTTTGCTCCCCCCGGCGACGAATCGACAGAGACCAATAATGAAGAAGACGAAGTTTCTCTGCTACTCGACGGGAGGTTAGAAGGTGCGATACTCAATCTTCCATCCCAATGGCCAACGTCTCACTGCGCCAGCGGGTGAATTTAGTGGCCGTGGAATGTTATATTATGCAAGGCAGGTATCCGCTTCCTCAGAAAGTCATTCAGAAATTTGCCAAGACCGGGGGCGAGCTGTGCAAGAATGTTTTCCTATTGGGTAGGCCGCAACTCACGGCGAGAGCATTTTGCTCACTGCTGGTTGCTCGCAGGTAAATCTGGAATAATAACGACAACACATGGGCTTCGGATTGCATGTCTAGGTGGAATATATGATGCAGAGATTTACAGCAATGCGGAAGCAGCTCCTGTTCGTCCATCTTTCGATAATTCATCGTTCACCTTTGATAACTTGCGCAGGGTTTTGTCTCCCCTTATTTCTCGAGTCACACCAAGGAGCGTTTACTCGCGAACACGCTTTCCACCTCTTCCACCAGTAAAAATTACCAATCCCTCACTGCTATCCAATCAACATCGGCTTCCTCGCAGGCGGTTGATATCCTCTTGAGCAACGTGTGGCCCTCCCTTATCCCCAATTTTTCCACCTGCCCAGTGCCTCAGAAAGATCTCCAACCGATTCTCGCGCCCCCGCTTGATGATGTTGTACGTCACACGCAGCCGCGGTATCATTTCGCCATGGGAGCGGGTGCTCCGCCCGCTTTCTGGGAACGCGAGCCTTTCGTTTGGGAGGGTGGTGAAAACCGCATAACGCGGTTTGTGACTCTAGGGGCCTTTGGTGGTGAAGCACCGTCAATGGGCAAAAAACAGAGAGTGCGTCTAGGAGACATCCTGATACGAACATAGCGAATTATTGATGTGGTTGCTCCAGTGGTTCTATGCGTTTAACATATCCGCGAAACCGACAAATTCTTCACCCCCAAATGCGGCTATAAACCCTTTCTCAGAGCCTACAACCCGAGGATCCAAGCGGTCGTTCGAAGTTTCTGAAGGCAACAACTTCATCTTTGGAAACGTCCGTCAGCCTGTGAAACGGAATCGAATTGGTAGGATTCACTCTTGGATCTTGATTTCAAGTCATTCAATTCAGTAGCTCAAGGTGAACCCGGCAAACCACCCCCTGGATACAAATGTCGCCGCTGCGAGTCAACAGAGGTGGATAAACTTGGCCGCCTTGTGTGCAATTGACTCATTCGGATCATAGCATTTTATTAACGACTGTCCCGAGCGCACAAAACCTTCTGAGGGTTATATTTGTAAGCTTTGCAAAGAAGTATGATGTTTCCCTTTTGCGCGACTTGTCTGACTAAACTCATCATCGATGTAGCCTGGTCATTTTGTCCGTGACTGTCCCACAAGAGACGCTGTCGGGGATACTGGTGGCAGGAAACCGAAACCTGGCTACGTATGCCGCGCATGTGGCAGTGAAGAACACTACCTCGAGGACTGTTGGGTCATCCGACAATCTCAAGGTGGAGAGAGACGATCTGGTCGTCGAGGACCACCGAAAGAAATCGCTCGTGAGTATCTCATCTTGACGAATGAAAGATATTGGTTTTGATTCCATCTCATTGATGTCTAGCTGATGAATGTTGGTTTTGTTTATCAAATCCTAACCTCGCGTGAGTATCAACCCCGCTCGGAACGTATCTCTGCGGATCGCAGGTAGGATTCCTTGCAATGAAGATGCTGAAGTGAATCCTAGGAAGCATCTCATTGTTTCGATTGGAACCGAGGTCTATGTAACTCTGCCAAAGGGCCAAATCATTCCTACTCAATCAGCGGCAGATCGCGTTGATATCCCCGGCGGTGGCCATGTTTTGATCGTTCCCATTACGCACTACCCGACGTACACGACTATACCTCCAGACTTAGCCCCTCCGATAGTGGAAGAGACAGAAAAGTGAGTCGATGGCATCTTTCTTCTGTTGTTAAGTGACTCGGACATGCCGCTCTTGCAGGTACAAGTCAGCTCTACGAGCATTTTTCGCTAAACATGGATGCAGTGCAGTGATGTTTGAGGTCGGACGGCTGAGTGCAAAAGGTGGACATGCTCATGTTCAGGCTGTACCAATACCCCGAAAGCTAGAGGACCAAGCGGAGAGCGCGTTTATCCGGGAGGGTCGAGCCGTGGGGATAGATTTTGAAGAGGATGCCGACGAGGCGATGAAAGTCTGCGCTGGGGGCAGAGGTAGCTATTTTAAGGTCGAGTTGCCTGGCGGAAGGAAGTTGGTTCACCTCATGAGGGAACATGCTCCTTTTAATTTACAGTTTGGGCGGTGAGTATTATTTTTTTTTTCGCGTTTACGAGGTTTCAAGGTTGGCTGATGTCATCTTGTTCTAGACATGTGCTTGTTTCATTGTTGGATGTTCCAGATCGAATGGATTGGAAAGCTTGTATGTTACCTGAAGAAGAGGATCGTGCGGACGCGCAGGCATTCAAAACCGCTTTCGCTCCCTTTGATCCAAGCTTGTGATCCGTGCTTTCATTCACATGTCATATGTCCTCTGAACACTTTATTGTGCGCTTATAGTTATAAACTAGGCCGACATTTCAGACATCCTTTACCCTTGAGAAGAACTCTGGCCAGGAAACCGAGTATAAGATGGCCTCAGACGTGAGCGGGCTCAATGTTCTCGTCGATGCTCGTCTTGTAGCTGTGTCCGAAGGCTTGCATACCGTTCTTCCTGGCTTTCTTCAGGACGTTCGCAATAGCATCAACACCTATGGAAATAGCAGGATGTGTTAGGCATATCTAACAAGGCAATCGCTTTGCGATTTACCTCTATCCAAGACATCCAGAGAAGGGCCAAAGGAGAGGCGAACAAAGTGATGGCAAGGAGAGTTGAACAGGTTCCTGCGGTGAGATGGGTTAATGTCGAAGAAGATGCCGGGGATCACGATCGTCTTCTCCTTAAGTAGTTCCTCAAAAAACGTCTGCAACAGTTGTTAGAACAAAGACCGCTGGCTCAAGAGATGAATGGCAACATACGAGCCCGTTGTTAAGGGGTGGCGGGAGCTTCTCTAGGTTGAGCCAGATATAGAAAGTGCTCGTCGGGGGAATTTCGACGTCGAGATGAAGCTGGTGCAAACGAGAAAGAACATGGTCGCGCTTCTTCTTGAAGTGCTTTTGGAGGGCGATTTTTTCCATAGCAACGTGAGTCGGATCGAGCAAAGGAACAGCCGCTAATTGCATTCTGTAGATGACCCGTTAGAAGCCTACGGACGAGATTCTAAGACGTGAATGTACGGGTGATTGGCGCCTCCGTCAAGGAATGAACCGGACTGAGAGAGAGCTGTGATCAAATTCTTAGGTCCAACGACCCAGCAAATCCGCCAGCCTGGCAGCCTCCAGTTCTGTGGTATTCAACGACATTGTAACCGTCGAAAAGGACAGAACATACCTTCGTAAGCCCATCGATAATGACGACGGAGTCCTACGCGGAAGTGAGAATCTGGGAGATAGAGAGTGAACTTCTTACCTTGTCGACATTGTCAATGTACTTAGCTGCCGAAATGGACTTCCCATAGTCTTCAGTACGATCAGGGTAGATATACCAAGAATAGAACTATAACGGTCAGTGACCAGATACCAAGGTGTTCAAGAAACCCCACCTCGTCGAGAATGATGGTAGTTCCCTCCCTCCCCAGAGAAACTAGTTCTTTTAAGTCGTGTCCTCTACTATGGTCTCAGTCCGGGTGCCTGCCCAAGATACTAGAATGAGGCTTGCCTAATGACCTATTTTGAGATGTCAGCCAGAGTTGGACCGTAGGCTGACAAGCGTACCTGGCCAGTAGGGTTACGTGGGTTTGAAGCAAGTATAACCTGCAGACCCTGGGTCTTGATATCTCGCTATAAGGAATGATTGGAAGTCAGATAAATTGCGATAAATGATAACGAACTGGTTACCTTGGTCTGTTCGATATCCAAACGATATTTGTTCTGGCGAAGGTTTACATATCGGGGCAGAGTAAAAAGATTGCCATTAACCATACCTTTGGGTCGAGACTGTGACGATAACTTTCCAGCTACTTCACAAATGATTAAGTAACACTCACGCTGTTGGAACTGGCACGAGGCGACGGAAGGCGCTAAGGACTTGGTCATAAGCGGTATAATCCGGTATTTGATAGCTCTAAATCTGGATGAGAAAAGCTTGCATGCAGGCTTCGAAGACCTTACCGTATAAACGTCGCCGATGACCGCAGCAACTCTGGAGAGGCCAGAACGACCTCCGGGAACAATACAAACGTTCTCGTACGTATATTGACTCTCCTTCCCCTGACGGTATGTGTGGTTATAAAGGTTTGCAACTGCTTCGCGAAGAGCTAAGGAATGCCACATTGAGCCAAGAAGCATGACAAGACGAAAGGAGAACTGTAAGTACCCTTTACGCCCGTGGTCGGAGCATATTCCAGAGAATCCAAAGGCATTTGTATGGTGTTGGGACGTTCCGGAGCGCCAGGAATAGGCCCGACTTCAGGTGCGCCTTGGCCAAGATTTGACCATTCATGGGAGCTGGAATAACTGAAGCCGTTGGCCATTGCCCGATCTGAGCAATAAATGACACCTGTGCTTCCAGGATGTTCTATTCCTGGTACAGTTTCTTCCTCCTAAACATCGGTCAGTGATTGGCACGTATCAGTGAATTGCGAAGACTAACAGGATCAACTAGTTGAGGTAAACCTTTGGGCTGGTGACCAGGGGCTTGACGGAAAATCTGGGCCCTAATGTGAGGGTGGTATCACGAGCGCCGAGATTAACGAACGCACCTGATGAGCTTCGGATTCCTTTTCGTGCTTATGGTGCCTCATAACATCGCGAACCTGATCCACAAGGTTAGAGAAGGACGAGACGCGGGGAAGATGGAAGTGCATGCGGAGGAAACTCACAATATCTGCGAACTTCTGAGAAGGAGTACTTATACCGGAGCCTGGCTGAGGTGTCCTCAGACGAGGCGTTTCTGAGCCAACTTCAATCGACATATCGCTAGGGGCTTAGGGTTGGAAAAGGTGAGGAAACCTGGCAGTGTTAGAGTACAGGATGGCAGGAATGGGCGTGTTCCTGAAGCCTACGGCCAATAGGTCGCAGACAACAAATAGCTCGTCTATCATTATATCTCCAACGTGGTCGTTAAAAATAGATTTGGGCTGCATGTGTGTCCTAACATATTTGTGACCAATCTTCCTTCTTCGGCGCGGCTTCTTGTACCGGGTCCATGCATCAGAAAACGCGGTTTTCGCTGCCGTGGACTGATGGTAGCAATCGGAAGGATAAAACGGCACGGATGAAGAAAGACCATGAATAGATGTTAACAATGGTGAAATTGAAAATTTGAAGGTCGCATATCATAAACAGATTGAAGTTGGGATTTGTTGATACGGTAACGGGGGTCATGTGTCTACGTGAGCGATCGGCCTAATGATGCTTTACCGAAGTCCTATTGACCTCTTATCATACTTTTCACAAAAGTACTCTAGGCGTCCATGCCATTGACAATGCTCTTTAGGGTCTCCATACGGAAGGAGGATCGCACTAGCCAAACATAGGAGCCATATAACGCCGGGCTTCCAGCAACTCGGATCTTGTAACCTCTCACAGCTTTGCCTTTTAAACCCCCAAGTTTCACTGAGCATTGTGTCCTACTCCTACTCCCCCCTCCAAGTTCTTCATGACTCGTCTTTCACTGAACATGCCGAGCTTACGATTCCTTCCTGAACCTGCCACCGTCGCTGTACGTCTCTTGTATGTCTCCTCGTTCAACGAAGAACAACATTATTGACTCTCGCTCCCACAGATTGTGGGCTGCCCATTCAGGTTAGCTTTCCTTCTTTTGATATTTGATATTCATGCCTCAGGGCCTCGATGTTATTTAGTGGTGGACAGGTCAGTGGATGTTCTGAATGATATACAAATATAGCTGACACCGGCACAGCCCAAAGCCGGTGTAGATGAAGGCCCTATCAGGCTAGTCCAAGCAGGCCTTATTGACCAACTTAAAGAATTGGGTTGGAGTGTCACTTTTGACGGACACCATCAATTCGAAGAGAACAATAATCTGCATGACCCGCCTATCGGCAAGCTGAAGAATCCTCGTACTGTTTCTCGCGTGGCCAAGGCTGTGGCTAACGTTGTGAGTGGTCATGCGAAGGGTGGTGCTCTTCCGGTGACCTTGGGAGGAGATCACTCTCTGGTCCGTGAGTTCAGTGGGACTGGTTGGATTGAAGCACTGATCGCATTGATAGGCGATGGGCACCATCTCCGGAACGCTAGAGTATGTATTTGCTTCCTTTTAACTCAGCATAACCTGACAGTTGACTCAGGGCTTTCCCGAACGCTTGTGTTGTCTGGGTTGACGCCCATGCTGATATCAACACCATTGAGACAACAGAATCAGGTAAACCGGGCGTGCTTCATTCGAAGATTATTGCTAATTGTTCGTCAGGGAACATTCATGGCATGCCTGTCTCTTTCCTGCTAGGACTTGGCAGCAAAGAAAAAGAGTTTGACTGGATCAAGCCCGCTCTGAAACCTGAACGCCTGGTCTATATTGGACTCCGCGACGTCGAAGCAGGCGAGAAGAAGATTTTGCGCGACAATAACATTAAAGCATTTAGCATGCATGAAGTTGATAAATACGGCATCGGAAAGGTTGTGGAGATGGCCTTGGACCATGTCAATCCTAACCGAGACTTGCCAATTCATTTAAGCTTTGATGTAGATGCGCTGGATCCCAGTGTTGCACCCTCTACGGGTACTCCGGTACGCTTCTGCCCTACAACCTCTACATATTTGGCTTAATGTTAGCAGGTCCGAGGGGGCTTAACTTTCCGTGAGGGTCATTACATTTGCGAAGCCATCCATGAGACAGGCCTGTTGGTGGCTCTGGATTTGATGGCAAGTGGCTTCGATATGAATTCCATTCTAACAGTCCTGTTGACTCCTAAACATAGGAGGTTAACCCGTCCCTCGCTGATGCTGCGGATGTTGAAAAGACTATTGCAGTTGGCTGTTCGCTTGTAAGGTCCGCGCTAGGTATGTGGGCTTCTTCAAGATTTAATGCATTTCCTGACCAGTCTCTTCAGGTGAAACACTTCTATGAAACCATTTGCTCTCCAATACGTTTAATTGAGTTTGTAATGTGTACTAGTAGTATGCCATACTCACACAACCAGTGTCCCTGACCTATTATCCTGACACTTGTAAGTGAAGCTCTGATTAGGGTGATTCTCATAGGACCAAGGTGTCATATCTCACTAATTTCTGGTGCTACACGCGTGGGTAAATGTCCTGGGACATGCATATTACTAGGTTTCCCCTCGATACTGAAAGCCGTCTCTGATTGCTCTTACGTCCACGACAGGCTTCCGAGGACAAAAAACGGAATTCGAAAAAAAAAAAACTGCGGAATCGTATGAATTCAAGTCTGAACTGAATAAGCTGACACCGTTGTCGTCAGGCTTTAACTAATGGTTCCGTCATCCGTTTCCATGCATTGACGGTGGAGGAGAGGAAAGTGACCGAGTTGCATAAGTCGCCTGAGGGGGCATTTACTCCTGGGTTCCCCCAAAATCCTCACATTCCAAGTTTGATCAGGGATACCCCCAATTTTCGCGGGTCCTCATTACTCTTATGATGCTCCACATTGAGATACGTTTCGCTCTCCCACCAGGGATGCCGCATACGCTACACCAGCCCGAGAGGAATTTGATCACCTTAAAATTTCAACCAGCTTTGGAATGAATGGACTGTGTTTTGTCTTGGTTAGGACACAAAACTAAGATCGAAGGTACACCTGTGTCTTGGAAGCTTGTCACGGTGGAGATCTAGCAGTGGCGAATAGACTGTCTTTTGGAAAAATGTTGTGCCATCTTGCCCGAGGGCATGGCATGTATTGGCTATTGAGTAACTCAAATTTGGAGTGAAGAATGGCAGCATCGAATATATTCACGTTGCGTTAAATGCGGTAAGAACCACGCTAATGCGTGTTCTTGATGATTCTGGATGAAAATTCTCACAGCAGACCCAATGGAGTCGAGATTGACAGATGCATGTATATTTTAATGTGGACGTGCTGACCAAATAGTGAAGGACGCTGAGTATCGGTGTTCGTGTGCTCGTCTCGTCAACGAAGAGGAAAAGAAAGAATAGCATCGGAACTGGCGTGAGCGGGCAATGTTTATCAATGATGATGGGAAAGGGAGGACAAGGATGATTAGACGATTAGGCAGTGGGAGTGTTTGTGGATTGTTGCCATGAGAAATGATGATCGCAAACGTGTTCCTGTCTTGGTATGACGGAGGAAAACATAGCATACGAGAATGAAGTAGATGTCTCTACAAGCAACGGTCTCGGAAGCAGGTCTCGTATACATTGGCGGCTTTAGCACGCCGCGGTGGTATTCTGGCTGATTCTGGCTGAGGCAAAAAGATGGGAACAGACGGGGAGGAGTGCTGATCAAACCCAAGCCATCGCAACCTGTCATCTGACCCTGTTGCTGGCGGGAAAAAGCCCAACGGCACTTCCCGTAAAGGTCATTTGTTAGAACGTCTATGCATTCTTGACGTTGAGAGTCGCAGCCATGGCCCCCACGAGCTCGTCGTCCGCAACGACGACCTCGGTCCAAGTTGGTCAGTTTTTTTCCTACTTCCAAACTTAACCCTTGCTTACCCCCTTCTAGCACTACGAATCCGACCACCCACGGCCCAGGACTCAACCTCCATCCCAGTTCGTTTTCAACGCTCCGTTATCCAAACCACTTCCCCCACCTCAGTTACCATTGAAACACCTTCAAATGCTCTTGCCGGTGCTGGTGCCCCTGGCGCCTCTACTTCCGGTGGCTCTGCCCCAAAGAAGCAGGCTTTCACTTTCGACCAAGTTCACGGCCCCCCAACAACGCAGTATGAGCTTTTCGAATCGACTGCCAAACCCATGGTCACTCGGTTTCTTGATGGCTTCAATTGCACCATTCTTGCATATGGTCAGACGAGTAGTGGAAAAACGTTCACCATGACTGGCATCGATTTGGAGGCAGATCCTTCAGATTCCAATAACGGGATGGGAATCATTCCCCGAGCGGTCTCGACAATCTTTACTCGTGCAAAGCAACTCAAGGACGAGCGTGGGGGTGCATGGTCGTATAACATCAAGGGGTCCTTCATTGAAATTTACAACGAAGACCTCATCGACTTGCTCAGCATGGATGATACAACTGGAGGCAGACGTGAGGTTCAAATCAGGGAGGACAAGGATGGTCATATTATTTGGGGTGGTCTACGCGAGGTTAACGTGAGGAACGCAGCCGAAGTGATGGGGTAAGTTCTATTCTGTTTCCAGTTCGTCTTCTTCTCATCTGGCTATTTTTCAGTTTAATTCGCAAAGGAACAGCGATCCGACGTACCAATGAAACGGATATGAACGCACAGTCCTCCCGTTCACATGCTATTTTCTCACTCACGCTTATTCAGAAAAAGTTCACTGGCACGACTCCACCTCGTTCATCTTCCCCATTACCCCCAGCGGGTCGATCACCTTCCAGATTGGCACGTCCGGGTTCGATGTATGCTGGGCCAAATTCAGCCAACCGTGTCACCTCTCCAACTTTTGGTCGACCAGGGACCCCTGGCATCGCCTCCGCTGTAACGCGAGGAGGGGGACTGCGCCCTGCAAGCGCCTTGGGCCATGCTGGAGAGCGCTCAATACATGGCGACGAAGAGGGCGGGGAGTGGGTTACAATAACATCGAAATTCCATTTTGTGGACCTTGCTGGATCTGAACGTGTACGGGTTTCTGGCACATTATCACCGCCTCTCGTGACTGATTTTCGCCTTAGCTTAAGCGCACGGCCGCTGTGGGAGACCGTATCAAAGAAGGCATTTCCATCAACAGTGGTCTCCTAGCTCTCGGCAACGTTATTTCGGCCCTTGGAGATCCTTCTCGCGCCAAGTCAAATACTGCCACTCACATACCATATCGAGACTCCAAACTTACCCGTCTACTTCAAGATTCCCTCGGTGGCAATGCGCATACCCTCATGATAGCCTGTGTTAGTCCCGCCGAGTGGAACGCAGGCGAGACCATTAATACCCTCAAATATGCCAATCGTGCGAGGAACATCAAAAATCGTGCTGTAGTGAACGAGAAGGAAGACGGTTGGGATGACGTTGAATGGTTGCAAAACACAGTCACTCGTTTACGCAAGGAATTGAAGGCCCTGAAGGAGGGAAAATTCCCCGCGGAGGCTGAAAAAGACCTGGACACGGTGGAGGGGGCAGGAAAGCGAGTCTTGGCGCAGTTCACGGAGTTGCAGAGTCAATATGAGGATTTACGGGAGAAGTATGTGGAACGAACGGAGGAGTTGGGTCGGCTACGTGGTGAGCTTGGCGAGAAGCATAGGTCGAGCATGAATGGGGCCATTTCTGGAACAGCCAAGTACGAGGAGATCGTGGGTCCTGTTATCGAGGAATACGAGAAGACAATCGCGACGATGGAGGCCGAGCTGAGTCTAAACAGGGCTGCATTGCGTCATACAAATGAACTGGTCGAGGAGAAGGAGGAGGAGCTGAACGCTCTGACCACTCGCCATGCTGCGACCGAGCTCTACGTCGAAGAGCTTCGGGCCCGGATTGTCAAGTTGACCGAACGCGAGGCGTCCACTGAGGTTGGTGTTAGGATCTTCCGCTCTACTGCCGTCCTCAACGTCTACTTTAGGCATATGTACGCGACCTCGAAGAGAAGATCAAGGCCTACGATGAAAATTCTACTTCGTCGACCGAGTCGATGATCGACCTCAAACGCGAGCTCGCCCGCTTCAAAGACTCGGAAGCTTATTCGGCCAAATATATCGCTGATCTTGAAGCGAGGCTTTCAAAGTCTGACGAATCAATTCTCACCCTGCAGCGAACTGTCGAACAGTTAGAGCAGGAGTGTGAAAAGCGCCGTAACGAGGTCGACGCTCTTCAACTCAGATTGGATGCGTTACAAAAAGACGGGGACGGTTGGCGTGCGGATTTAGAAGAACGGGAAAAAAGGGTCCTTGAGTTGGAGCAGAAGATGGTAGCGTGGGAAGAAAAGAAGAAAGAAGCAGGAGAAACCAGAATACGTCTCGGTAACGTGGTTGATGAAGTTGTCTCTGCCAAAAAGAGCCTCGAGGATCTCTCGAATTCAACGTCTCCTGGGGCATCTTCAAACGATCTCACAGCAGTCGGAACAACACAGGAAACAGTTGGGATGATCCCTCCCAAACCTGACGAAGATATAGAAGCGCAATATCTAGCACTTCAACAAACCCACACTGCAACCCTCGCAGATCTTTCTACTGTTTCTGCCAAGTACAGAGATGCTCTGCGTGAAATTTCTGACTTGGCTGCCCAACTCGAAGAAGCTAAGCTAGGGAGTGCGACGATCATAGAGGATGCTCCGACTGATTCGCCAGCAGCGGAACGACCGGAATATCTTCCGTTCCGAAGGAGAATCCCAAGTAGCAGACATCGCGATGAGCCTCAATACAATGCTGCTGGCCGACGCCTTTTTTTCCGTCAAGCGGCCTCGGCGGAATCTCTCCACTCGAGGTAGGTTTTCAGATCTGGAAATATACGTCTTTATAATTGACATCAGCACTTGGCATCAGGTCGCTGTCGCAATCTGTATCGCTCTCACAGGAGCTTTCCTCGGCGCACTTGCGCAAGGCTTCATCCTCCTCCCACGCAAGTAGTTCCCACTCACCCTCGAACTCGCACTCGCTTCATTCTTCTCCCTCTCGCCCCAACCTATCTATTTCATTATCAACCGCCACCAACGGACATGACAGGACGATTTCAAGTTTGGAAAAGGAGATTATGCGTCTGCAAGAAGTCCTCAAAGAACGAGAATCCGAAATTCTGGCTCTTGAAGAGTCGCTCAAAATGAGTCAGGCTAGCCAGGCCAGGACGCAAGGTCAGGACGCAGTCCCATCGTCGGAAAATCAAGATGCAGTTTCAAACAATATTGGGCTTTCACCGAAGACGTTGAATCACTTCGATCATATCAAGCAATCCATGGTAAATGGCAACAGTCACTTTGTCAGTTCGGACCATGGATCCAACCATTCGGAGTCGGATGAGTCTCTAGAGCGCTTAAACGAGCTGATGCTGTGCGTCTACTTCCATCGCTACAATTAGTATCATCTTGACTAGGGTTCATTTCAGATCTATGGCACAAAAGGAGTCTCAACACCGCGAGATCGTGGATGATCTTAACACCCAATTGACCCAGACTAAGCGCCAACTTGATGAACTCACTGCACTTTCAAGGAATCAGGTATATCATCCATGATGACAATTAGGTCAGGCGTTGACTATCTTGTTAGGCCTTGAATATGTCAAAAGAGTTGGAAGTTATGCAGAACAAATACGTCAGTAGCCTGGATGAGCTTAAAGATCATCAGGTTCTCCTTGAAGAAGCTACACAACGTAAATCCGCTTTGGAGAACGAGCTTCGACAGGTCGAAGAGTCGCACAAAGCCGAAATTGAGCATTTGCGTCAAGAGCACGAGGAAGCTATTAGGGTGAAAGCCATAGAGGTCGAGGCGTTGTTAAGCCAGATGAAGGGGGAACACGAGGAGGCTATGGACGCCCTTCGCGCTGAACTTAAAGAAGCCACGGCTACCTTGCAACAGGCGCGATCGGATCACGAGGAAGCATTTGGCAAGCTCAAGACCGAGTACGATAACAAACTTCAGCGCCAGATCGAGGAGGCGAATGAGGTTCTCGCTACCACCCGCGAGGACCATCAGAAAGCGATCAGCGAACTCCTTGCTGAGCATGCTGAGGCTCTCCGCCAGAAAGACGTTGAGGCTTCAACCGCATCCCAGACTACCGAAGAGGAGTATTATAACGCGCTCACGAAACTGCGTATCGATCATGCAGAAGCTATCAAGAACCTAACGGCTGAGACTAACGCCACTATCGAACGTCTGCGGGAGGAGCACGCCGGTGAGCTACGGATGGCTGAAATCGCACGCCAGGGCTCTCTGTCGGAATCTGAGTCGTCTCGCAACCTCGCTATCAAGGAGTTGCAAGACGAGCATGCTGCTGCTCTTTCTCGCAAGGAAGCATCTTTCGCGGAGGAGGTCGAATGTCTCAAAGCCGCGCACGCGCGTATGCTACAGGCAAAAGACGATGATTATGGATTACAGATGGACCGTCTTCGCCTCGAGTTTGAATCCTCGACCCTGAAGCTCAAGGAAGAGTGGAGGAAGGAAGTTGACTCTCTGGCGTCGGCACTAGCGGAAGAGAAGGAAAATGCAGCTTCCGCGTTGTCAAAGGCTATCAAAGAATCTGATGCTACTCTGCAAGGTGTCCGAGAACAGCACGCAGTTATTTTGCAAGAGTTGGAACAGGGGTATTTGGAGGATGTTGAAAAGCTGAAGGCAGCTCATGCTTCGGTACTACAGGAGGCGAAGACAGAAGCCGAGAACCAGTTGAAAGCCTTGACCCAGACGCATGAAGAAGCTCGCAGTCGGTTGATAGGCGAATATGAAGAGAAGCTTACCAATGCGCATGCCTCACTTGAGAGCACTCAACGTCAACATCAAGAGATCCTCGAGAATGCTCAGCAGGAGAAACAACAAGTTCTGGCGGACCAGGCCGTAGCTCTTGAGAGTCTCAAAGACTCTCTCCTTGAGGAACAAAAGAAGTTGAGAGACATTTTGGAGCACGAGCATGTGGAGGCATTGGACAAACAGCGCGTCGACCTTGAGCGTAAACATGGCGAGGAGAAGCAGCTTCTACAGAAGGATTACGAGCTCCTTGTCCAAGAGCTTGAAGCACATAAGGCTGCCGCAGAGGAATTTACTATGCTTCGCGAACAGGCACGAGTCAAGCACGAGAACGCGATGGCCGAGCAAGCTGGCGTAATTCAGGAGATGCGAGAACAAGTTTCCTTGGTCAATACGGAACGGGATGGGTTGGCGGCTGAAGTTGCGAAACTCAAGGAGGAGTTGGAGAGGACGAGAAGGGAACAGAGGAAGTTGGTGCAGGAAGCCTCCAAACGCGAATCCCTCGTTCTCGACCTCGAACGACATCGTTCACTCATCGCAGAACTTCAAGAGAATTTACAGAAAGTCAAGGACGAGAAAGACAACCTACAGTCAGAGAGGAGCAAGCAGGATGCCTTGGTCCGGGACCTGCAGGCACAAATTGCTCGTAGTTCCTCGCCTCCTAATGTTCGATCACCGGAACGACCCCTCGGCTACCCTCGTGCTTCCGGTCTTCCACCCGCGAAACTACCACCAGCTACCCCTCCACCTTCCGTTCCACCCCCACCTGCCCCTCGTCTCGCCAATCATATGAACGGCGATTCCAATCTCAGTACATCATCTCATACGTCCTCCAATCACACACTCTCTGGCAAGGACTCTCAACCCGATTCCCCTGCCACCTCCCTCGGACCTCTTTCAACCAACACGCAACCTGTCGTTGATCCCAGGCTGACTGCAAAGATCGAGCAGCAAGCGAAGCAGATTGAAGAGCAAGAAGCCATGATCAAAACCCTCAACAAGCAGCTGACGCATTGCGAAAGCGACCTCCAGGCTCACATGGATCTTGTGAACAATCTCGAGGCATCACTCGGTGACTCTGAGAAAAACCGTGAGTTCCACCTTTCTCGACAAGATATGAACGTCTGCTGACTACTTCACCAGTCCGAAAGGCCCGTATGCAAGCGACCGAGTTGGCTCGTGAACGCGACACTCTCAATTCTCGTATTGAAGCTCTTCGTAATGAGCTTTCCGAAGCTAGGAACGAGGTTGCTAATGTTCGGCGGTCAATTGTCGAAGAAAAGCAGTCTCTGGAGCAACGTCTAGACGAGGAGAGGAAGGCAAAAGAACGAGTACGGCAACAGCTCGATATGCGGACGGAGGAGCTTCAGAAACGCAAATCTAAGTTTGCATGCATATAACCCCGAGCCATTGACTACTGTATTTCGGTCGCCGAGGAGTTCCAAGTTTCTTTTTCTTCTGCAGTTGTGTCTTTATAACCTCACGCAGTTCACTCTTTAGCGTCATTCTTATATTGGTTCCCGCATCTTAGGTCCTTTCTACTAGTGTTGATACCCTTCTATTAACTTTACGCGGTTTTTTATACCTATGTCTTGTATGACCACTATTTTCGGCTTTATAAGTATATAGAGTCATGTCTGCTACAGGCACCCTTAAACTGAGCTGACTTTCGACGTGTATATTTTTGACGCCTCTTGGGTAGTTTGCCTGAGTACAAGTGGTAGCTTTGGCTTGTGGCTCGCGCGGAATATCATCGGAAGGCTCGAAGATCATTCACACGAAGAAAGATAAGATACATATATTCGTTAATCGTAGTTTAGTGAGCACTCGTTTCTTTTCCTCAATGTCCAGGCCACGAACACTACCATCCTTCTCTCTCGAAAACAAGGTATTTGACGAACTTGGTTTTACTGTGCTTTAGGGTGACGACACGTTTACGCGCTTAGGTTTGCCTTGTTACAGGAGCTGCTCGAGGCCTGGGCCTCGAGTTTTGCCGTGCTTTCATTCGATCGTGCGTCTGGACTCCCTCGTCTCTCGTATTCATAAGTTGCATTAAAACCTGGATATTTTGTCAGTGGGAGCCCAGCTCTCGCCATACTGGATCTCAAGGAATCCGAAGCTAAAGATGCAGCGGACGAGCTAGTCGCCTTTGCCCTTGGTATGTATAAAGCCTACCCCAGCCCCTGAGCAAAGGAAGCTGATGTGACGAGGTTTATTAAGCAAACGAGCTTGATAAGCCCACTATTCTCGGCGTCGAATGTGATGTCTCCTCCGAAGCATCGGTTCAGAAAGCGTATGAGGCTGTCATAGACAAGTTCGGCAGAGTAGATGTTGTCGTGGCTTCTGCAGGTAGGCACTCACTCGTTTGCGAGGCGTGGTGGAATTCACCACAACCCAATGCAACAGGTATAGTGGAGAACTACCCTGCTTTAGAGTACGTATGACAGAGAAAGTGGTGAATAGTTTACTGAAACTAGCTTTCAGCTACCCAGCGGACCGTGTTCGAAGGCTGTTCGATATCAACGTTCATGGGGTGTTCTTTACGGCTCGAGAGGCCGCGAAGCACATGATAAAGCAAGGGGAAGGTTCTATTATCCTGGTTGCGAGCATGAGCGCCAACGTAAGTCTCACAATGCTTAATGTGGCGGTGGCTTTCTGAGGCGGCATCTGGTGCTGCAGATTATCAATGTTCCTCAGGTATTCGGATCGGCTCCTGCGCTCCTGTTCAATGTAACCTCAACTCGATGACTAGCTACAAACGCCTTACAACGCATCGAAAGCCGGTGAGTTTAGATACACAGCGGTTCTGATTATAACTCACTCTAGAGCTTAATGGTCAGCTGTCAAGCATATGGCCGCAAGTCTCGCAGTGGAATGGGCGAGGACGGGAGTACGTGTTAATGCATTGAGGTACCCTGAGTCAAGTTGATCCATCTCTTGCAAATTACATGCTCATGGTGGACCACCAGCCCAGGATATATGCTCACAAAGCTAACTCGAACGATTTTACAAGGAAAAGATGAACTCAAGGTTTGTGTGCATGGTTAGCTCTGTAGGATGTCCTGACGAAGTCCCCCGGTTCAGAAACAATGGGAAGATCTTACACCAATGGGAAGGGTATGTAGTCAGCTTTCAGTCTTGGGATTCTGCTGAGTTCGCGACAGATGGGAGACCCCGAAGACCTGGCGGTAAGTGCAGACTGACTTGAGCAGTTCCCAATTCTGAGTTTCGTTCAGGGGGCCGTTGTGTTTTTGGCGAGCGATGCGTCGAAATTTACGACTGGCTCAGAAATCCGGGTTGACGGCGGATATTGTTGTGTCTGAGATGATAGAATACCATTGGTGTATCCTGGAGTCTGTGAAATGAAAAAATCTATCTGCAAGCGCTAATGCTGGGTAACCTTGAATCATGTGGCTAGGGAGGCTGGTGGGGTGAACTATAAATAGAACAAAGATGGAGCCTTGCAGGAAACAGCCATGTCGGGAGCGGAGTCTTCGCAAACACATCAAAATCCAACAACATCAAAACCCTTGTCCACTTTCGAGTTCACAAAGCGCAAGCGGTGGGCGGACATACTTATCACTGGCCTTACAGATGTCATTATATTCGTGCTTTCCCCGGAAGGGAAGGTTCTGTACTGTGGAAATGCTGTCACTGAACTGCTTGGTTGGAGTGACACCGACATTTTGGATCTCCACTTGAGTGATTTCATCATAGGTGCGCTACACGCCTCGATAATCATCGCTCAGCCGAGCTAACATTGCTATAGCTGAAGATCAGACTGCATTTCAACGCGGCTTCGAAGACTCAATTCGGACGAATACCGACTTGCTCTCCTACGTTCGGCTCAGGTGTAATCCAGCCACGAAACCGTCTCATACTTCAGCCAACGATGTGCTCTTCGAGATCAAAGGTTACCCACATTTCGTGACTGAACAAGGTCCCGATTGCAAATGCTTTTTCGCGATGGCAAAGCCCTACCCGGGCAGGAATGTTGCCATGTGAGTGTGTCTGCTGCCGTTACCTACCAGGACCGTGTTTGCTAATTATCTCACAGGCTCAATACGTTTCTTGAACTGCAGATGGAAAACGAGCGACTACATCAACGCCTCTCTTCCTTGAAGGCTCGAGTGAATTCGCAAATCACGCCCACAGCGCAGACCCTCACGAATGTCAACCCCATGTATGCTACTTCTTCCTTGCAACAGTTAGTTCTATGACTCTTTCGCGACGACCTCCTTATTCTTCTACAGTAGCAATCAGTACTCCGGCATGTTTGATGATACATGCAAGAGTGTGTCTGGGACAGGATATGACGGCGGCCTCGTTGGAGGCAATTATAATGGGAACAGCTATCAAGTGCAAAGCCCAGAGGACTGCGAGGATGGGTCGAGGAAAAAGAAGGTAGACTTGCTATATTTTTCCTTCTTGCCCTCTCTAACGCCTGGCTTATCTAAGCTCAAGAAGACGCACGGCATCGAGCAATATGTCTGTAGAAAATGCGGACGAACAGACTCCCCGGAATGGCGAAAGGTATATGTTATCTTTCCTCCACATGCTTTGGACGATCCTGATGCCACTGGCTTAGGGTCCTGACGGTCCAAAAACCCTCTGCAATGCTTGTGGTCTTCGTTGGGCAAAACAAATGCGTAAGTTCGACGAGCCCGGGGAAGATGGCACTGATCCATCGCCCATTACGGGTACGGACGGCAATGTTTGATAATCGTACTGCTAGTTGGATCGCATATACATGTTGCTGTAGTCCGTCATTCCCTCGACCTCATCTTGCTGCCTATGCAAAAATGTGTAGTATTATCAATCAAATCATGAATGGTGGGTGGCACATAGATGATAACGTCACGACCCCTTTCCCATCCTCCAAACATACCACCATCGCAGTAGTAGACTGCTAGTCCTCTGCAGCCAATAATCAGCCATGCCTCCTGAAGTCTTCACTCTCGCTCAAACTCCCATCACTGCTCACGCATTCAGCGCTGACCGCAGAGGTTAGTTCCGTTTCCCTAAGACTCGAACAACATCGGAATATCACCTCACCCCCCCCCCCCACCCCCACCCCCCGCCCCCGGTCCCCCCGCGCCAAATCCCGCGATCAC